>OY720457.1:38020635-38110635 GCA_963082715.1 Harpalus rubripes | reverse complement strand
GTATAAAATACATACAACTGCTTTAAGGTAATGTACAAGAAATAATAATAATAATAAATCTTTTATTTCTTCAGATACATTGTATATAGAAAACGTCACAAAATAATAATTTTCTGTATGAAATACATGCAACTGCCGGAAGATAATGTACAAGAAATAGAATATTTAATTTAGCAAGGAATTTTCCGTATGAAATTTGTACAAAATACATAGAACTGACGGAAAGTAATGTGCTGGCCACATCAGACTTTTTAACTCTATATCCATTTAATATTAGGTATAAAATGCAATCAAATCGTATAGAAAATACAATATTCTTTAATATTTATAATAACATTAAATGTGAAAAAATGTTATTTAACATAGTTTTTTCAAGAAAAACTGTTAAAATCTTCAAATGAGGGTACTTCCGGTTGTCCAATTCTAACCAAAATCTAATCAGCTCTTCGCATGGATGTAACGAAGAGAAATACGAAAGAATTATAATTTTTAGAATTGTAGAATGGAAGTTATCGTAGACGAAAATTTTGTTACACACACACACACGGACACACATACATACATACATACACACACACACACACACACACACACACACACACACACACACACACACACACACACACACGCGCGCGCGCACACACATACAGACATCATCGTAAAAATAGTAAAATCGTATTCTAGGGACCCTAAAACGTGCTTATTATCAAAAACTCATGACCGAATTTTTTGACCAAAGACAATACCTTCCTTACCTAAAGGTGACGGAAGGTAAAAATTATAAAGAAATTAAATTACATAAAGTAGCCGTAGCTATGGAAACAGCTACTATATTAAGAAAATTTTGATTGAAAGATGTCAGTGTCAAGTGAAATTGACATAGTGTGTTTGTCATAATTTTACTGGAAATATAGGATCTTTTGCTATAAATTTTCTGTATGGAATTTGCATAAAATACATGCAACTGCCGGAAGGTAAAGTACAAGAAATATAATCTTTAGGAAGGAACTTTCTGTATGAAATTTGTACAAAATACATAGAACTGACGGAAGGTAATGTGCTGGCCACATCAGATTTTTAGATGTGAAATGAAAAAACAACTATTTTTGTTAGTCATATGATATACTCGTAATATAAAGTAAGAAATGGTTCCAAGAATAAAAATAAACATAAAATACACATCATTTGGCCATTTGAGATAAAAATACTCCCGGTTCCTGGGCCCGTTAATATTATGGGGCTCGCGGAGTTTGCCGCCTTTTCTCGTCGGGTCTGGATAAAGGACATTTAGGAAGTATTATTTTACAATTACTTATGACGACTGTTGTGGAAAGTGCACTTATGCAGGGTCTCGAAAGAAATAGTTTACAGAGTGGCAACTTATGCGAACCAACTCTGTGTTCACCATTACAAAATAATATTTTTTTTAGGTTTTCTAGTCAAATTATGGGATTTTCTATGGCTAACGATCTTCCTCTCTTACTTCACTGCATTGCTAGTCATCCCTCCGTACGTGAAAGGCCCTCTAGCTTTTGCAAGTGCAGCGACACTCCTATCTGAGCAGGTTAATAAATCACGTGTGAATTGCTTTTCAGTCTGCTGTATCAAATATATTTTGTAGATAAGAATGTTAATGAAAACTCACGCCTTTGTTAGGAGTAACGTCCCACGTGTAACATCATTCAAACTACACTCCGAGAAAAGTTATCCGATACCAGACTTTGGAAAGTATCTGTACTTTTTATTTGTACCCACTATTGTGTACAGGGATGAATACCCCAGGTATGAAAGTGACTGACATTACTTTAATTTTTCACATATTCATTTGTATTTTTCTAATTATTTCTCTTCATACTCATCATTCATTTACACATATTTCAGTAAAATAATTCTGGCCACAAATTTGCTCAAAAAATTTGTTCAAAATTCTGTCAAAATTATAAATCAAGACATACGGGCTTTAATCGTTGAGTAAATTAAGGATTTACTCATAACGTCAATTAAATAAAAATATTTATAAAAAAGGTATGTTTCTTTATACATTTTGCCAGACAATCGATTGAAATTTTATGTGATAACGAAATTAAAATTATTAAACAACTTTTTAAAAATATTTCATCAATGAGCTTTTATTTTTAAGAGTGACCGTTTCGATTCAGCAATTCAGCACTAGAACTGCTTGTAATATGTAATTATAGTCAGAAAATTTGACTGTCGGCTCTAGCAATAAACTATAAATATCGTAATCATGACAACACGGCATATCGGTCATTGCTTGCCAGTGGCGTAACTACCAGTGTGCAAGGTGTGCCAGGCACACGGGCCCCGCGTTATTAAGGGCCCCGCAATAATTGAGATGTTTCAAAAAATTAAATATGTATTTCTGAACTTTAAAATTAATATATGCCACAGCTAGTACTGAATAATAATTTATTTATTTATTTTTTAAATAAAACATTCATTCCGCTTTATTATTAGTTCAATAAAAGAGGCGCTGCGTGCTGGATGTCGTACTCTAGTAGCACTAGATGTCATTACTCGTACGTCGCACCATGACCAACTTCATAGAATTGCACTCTGCCGTTTAAAATCGTTGTTTGTTGTTTTCCATATAAAATTTTGACTAATAATAAACGTAGTGCAATTCAGTGCTTCTTTTATAATTTCGAGCGGAACAGTCTACAATATACTAGATAGACAGATATACGATCAGGTATATAACAGCATATTTACTATTTACTTCAAAATTGGTAGATTTTGATTTTGAATATTTTTTTAGAATTTGTAATCATGGCTGAACGACATTATGCAAGTGGTGCAACAAAACGAAAATTAAAAAAAACAGAAAGAAGAACAAATAAAAAAACATTCGAAAATATTGGAATATTTTAGTAAAGCGTCTACATCTAATAGTAAGAGTACTGATAACGAATATTCTGCATTCGAATTTGAAACAAAAAATATGGATATAGAAAAAACAGAAGAGAAGCGTACAGTTGAAGTTGAAAATAATGAAGATACTAACAAATGTGAAGAATATGACTTAAACCCGAAAGATAAAGCAAATTTTCTATTGCCACCTAATTCGGATGATAAACAAATAATAATCGCATGTGGTTCGCATCAGCCAAAAGGACCTTTTCCTCGAAATAACAAGGGTAGAAGTTTTTCAGCATCGTATTATACAACTGTATCTAAAGCTGGAATACATATTCAAAGAGATTGGTTGTGCTATTCGGCTATAAAAGACTATGTGTACTGTCAACCATGTGGGCTATTTTCAACGAGGCAAGATAACTCTTGGGTTACTGGGTTAAATGATTGGCGACATCTGTCTTATTTAATTGATCGCCATGAATCTGCAGATGATCATCTTAAAAGCTGCGTTATTTACAGACAATGGTATTTAAAAAAAACCATATCAGACGAAATGGATGGGCAAATAAAAATTGCGGCGTCATTTTGGAGAAATGTACTTCATCGCATAATAAACATCACGTTAACTTTAGCTATGGCTAATTTACCATTTAGAGGACATGATGAAACAAAAATGAGTAATAATAGAGGAAATTTTCTATCAATTGTAGATTTGTTAGCCAAGTATGATAATACGTTACATGATTTAATTAATTTACCAGATCGAACTGTTAAATACCTTAGTCCAAAAGTTCAAAATGAAGTAATTTTATTACTATCAAATACTTTAGAAAATGATATAGTAAAAGAAATTAAAGCAGCTCCATTTTATTCTTTGATACTTGACACTACTCAAGATATATCGAAAATTGACCAATTAAGTTTCATTGTTAGATATGTAACACTGAAACACAATGACAAAAACAGACCATTTCAACTGAATATCAAGGAATCATTTTTAGGATTCTATGAAGTGAAGAATCAATCTGCGGCTGGTTTGACAGATTTGATAATTAAATTATTAACAGAAAAATATGAATTAACTTTTGAAAAATTGCGGGGGCAAAGTTATGATGGAGCGGCATGTATGAGTGGCGTGTATTCAGGTGTACAAACCAGAATAAAAGCATTGCAACCGAAAGCAAGATTTATTCACTGTGCTGCCCATAATTTGAACTTAGTTTTAAATGACGCTTTTTCCGAAATAACAGACGTAAAAAATTTTTTTACTACCGTTGAATCTCTTTACTTATTTTTTAGTCGTAGCATAAAAAGATGGGATTTATTAAGTAATGATGATGATGATGACCAACCTGACTCTAAAGTCAGAAAATCTTTAAAAAAATTATGCCCTACAAGATGGTCTTCCAGGCACGATTGTCTCGAAGCTATCAGATTTAATTACAAAAATGTTATGAAAGTATTATCTATCATAATTTTAAAAAGTGCGAAGAAGGATGAACGAGATGAAGCGATATCGTTGAGGAAAAAAATTGAACGTTTTGAATTTATACTATTGTTAGTAGTTTTATTCGAAATATTACAAAAGTAACGCAGCATCTAAATTTTTGCAATCTTCGCAAGTTGATTTACATAAAGCTTCTGCACTTTTAGAAAACTTATATGAATTTTTACAGAATTCTCGAAACGACTTCAAGACGTTTTATGACAGAGCAACTGAAATTTGTAAATCTTGGGGTAATGGGGTACAGTGGCATATTTCGACGAAAAGAGAAAACCAAAAATTAGAAAAATTTTTGATGAACTTTCTGTCGATCATGTAATAGAATCAGCTGAAGAAAACTTTAAAATTACTGTTTTCCTACCTGTTATCGACATTGCGTCATCTCAAATTAAAAATAGGTTTAGAAACATGGAAGAGATTTCGAAAAAAATTTCAATTTTACAGCCAAATGTTTTGCTTTCTTCTTCTGACGATCAAATTTACGAACAATGTAAACTATTAACTGAATTCTATGATGATTTCAGTGAAAATCTTGGAAAGCAATTAGTTTCATTAAAATTTTGTTTAAAGAATGAATTATCTAAAATGGAAAACATTACTACTTTTGCTGAATTCGTAATAATAAAAAATTCTGAGTTAGCATCTAGTTTCCCGGAAATATGTACTGCATTTTATTTGTTTTTGACTTTACCTGTAACAACATCTTCATGTGAAAGGACATTTTCCAAATTAAAAATAATTAAAAATTATCTAAGGAGTACAATAGCGCAAGAACGCTTAAAAGGTTTAGCGTTATTATCTATTGAAAATGAACGGGCTAAAAATTTAGATATTTCTACTGTAATTAGTGTCTTTGCAGAACAAAAAGCTCGAAAGAAACAATTTTAGTTCAGCAATTTTTCTTTATCTATGTATAATATAGAATTATTAGTTTTTTTTAAATGTTTGTTTTTGTTATTAGTTGTATAATTAATATTATTTAAAAAACATTCTTTTTTATACATTGTTTACATGGTAAATAAATACGAGTGAGTACATAATTAAAAACCCTCTTCTTTTATTTTTTGTATATTTAACTAGTAACCAAATAAATTAAATTTAAATTATTAACTATTTGCTATGTATGATAAATAAGGCCACATAAATAATAATACACTTTAGATACATAGGGCCAAGTGGCGTAGCTTTTGGGAAGGGGGGGGGGTATTTACGGGTTTAAAACCCTCCCCCTCCCGCCGAAATTTTCGGAAAGTTTCAAAAATTAGGTATATTGTTGCAATCCGTCAAATATATTCTCTTTTCCTCGCTCTTTCCTAAAACGTTATGTGATCTGACAATTTATTTTTGTACACGAAAGGGAAAAAGCATGCATTTGTACATCCCTTGAAAAAATGTTACTTTCAATTATAAGGCATTTGACCTTGAACGAAAAAAAAATTTCGCCTGCGGCGCATTTTAACAGACACCCCCCCCCCATAGGGCCCCATACAAATTGTTTGCACACGGGCCCCGTTTATCCTAGTTACGCCACTGTTGCTTGCATTATAACATTGGTTGCCAACGATCATTATTTGAGCCGCTCTGTTGATACATTGAATGAAACCACAATATAGCGGTTGACCGCTTCGCTCGCTTACAACCAGTAGGTGCACTCTGCGTCAGCCCCTTTGATCTTATGAAACCTGTCATTTCTTCGCGCAGTCCGCCCACTGGCGTTGTATCCCGGGATATTCAATTAAACGTCAAATTTTCAATAGTTTCGTAGAATAGTTAGGAAAGTCTGTCCCTTGATATGTATTGCAATAATAATTAAACTTTGTACAATAAATAAATATAAAAATAGCTTATGATAAATGTACAAAATGTTATTTTATTTTGAGATATGAAATTTGGCATGTGAGCGCGGGAAATTCAATTAAACGTCAAACTTTAAATTGCGTAGAAAAATTTGGAAAGCCTTTCCCTCGAGACGTATTGTAATAATAATTAAACTTTGTACAATAAATTAATAAAAAATATAAAAATAGCTATATATGATAAAAGTATAAAATGTCATTTTATTTTGATATATGAAATTTGGCATGCGAGCGCAGGAAATTCAATTATACGTCAAATTTTAAATAATTGCGTAGAAAAAGTTGGAAAGTCTTTCCATCGATATGTATTGTATTAATGTTTAAACTCTGTATAATAAATAAATAAATAAAAAATAAAAAACAGATATTTATTTTGGAAATATAAAGAAACTTAAATTCTTTTCGCGTCGTAAGTGATTCAGACAGCCATCAGCAACACAACGATCACCTCCTATTTTGGATGAATTCGGCATCGTGTAAAAATCTTTATTAAAAAATAACATGTAGATAATAATGTTTGCAGATAAAAAATAGTGCACCATATAAGTATGTGTTAACAATGTTTATATTTCTAACATTTATATCATAAATATTTTAATTCAAAAATTAACATTAAAAGCTTACTTTTAATAATGACTGTAGATTAATTATGCAAATAAAGAATGCAGTATCAAAAGTTGAAACATTATATATATATATATATATATATATATATATATATATATATATATATATATATATATATATATATATATATACAGGGTGTAAATGAAAGAAGTGCATTAAATTTAGCCAGTAATGTAACTCGACGAGAGCAACAATATATCTTAATAATTTTTTCTCGAAATCGCATATTTTTTAGCATTTTTACCACCCCGTAAATTGACGAGTCGTTCCACGTATTTTTCTAATAATTGAATGCAGTAGCAATAGCTATGAAAAATTTTGTTTTAGCAATTGACAGTTTTGTCAGTTGTTGCAATAATATTTTGGCATTAGTAATAAACTTGTTTATCAGGTAAAATTCTGTCAAAATGCTTACGTTTACAAATAGCGAGTACACAGATATTGTAATTACTTACCTATGGTTTATTTATTTATTCGTATATGTACTACATTTTAATTTGTGGTTGATATAAAGACAGTGTTATAGAGTTGCCAACGCATTTAGACGAAACGTTTCCAAATTATACTGTTCCTAATATTCGCACATTTGTTAATCTTGCACATCTTTATCACAATACGAAGTGTCACATATGACAATTTTAAATAAAGCAACAGTTATATTCATATCATGTGCAAAAAGATCAATGTTTTCAGCAGACTTCGATTTTGGGAATGGCTCATAATGTTCATTAAAAAGACTGAATTTACTTCGTAAGGTGTATTTATTATGCACAATACACATCTCGACAGACGAAAATGCTGTAAAAATTTTCATTAAAAAATGTTTGAGCGGGAACAATAAATGGACGACTAATTATTGGTACTCATGTACCTCGTTTAAATGGACAAAAGTTTGTACTTACATTTTGCTCTTCCTCCTTGTCATCCTCTATTCACAGGTGATTAAATCGTGGTTTAATACACAACTTTATAATTTTGTTATCCAAAATTTAAATTTCTTTATTTTAAAAATTGTACTATTACGAATTAATTAATAATAAATGTTATTTCCGTTGATTCGTTTATTAATTACTGTGACTGCAAGTGTAACCGATAACCGACAATTTTTGAGCTGTTTGTATCCAACTTGAATACGGCAGCAGCCATTTGTTCTCCATGGGCGCACACCGATATATGCAGCAAATCTTTAAAGAATTTTAACTCAAAATCTAAAAGTTATTAAGAAATATTGTTGCTCTCGTCGAGTTACATTACTGGTTAAATTTAATGCACTTATTTCATTTACACCCTGTATATATATACTGTGTGTCTGTCGTAAAGGTGTACATAGGAGATTAAAATGGGAAATATGGCTTTTGCAATTTCCTGCTCGCCTAATTATTTTAAGCAAAAACGCATCAAATAAAAGTTTTAGGGCATAAAATTCTACATCTAAATCAATACACAGAATTACCTTTGCATGCTTTGTAACGACAGAAATTAAATATGAAAATGTCGAAAATTACGTTGAAAATATCGACAGCCATGGAATTGAACAAAAAATAAATAAATGCTTGACGTTTTATCTGTCACAACGTAAATTAACTTATTATAAAGGCAATTCTGTGTATTGATTTAGATGTAGAATTTTATGCCCTAAAATGCGTTTTTGCTTAAAATAATAAGGCGAGCAGGAAATTGCAAAAAACTGATTTCATATGTTAATCTCCTATGTACACCTTTACGACAGACACACGGTATATATATATATATATATATATATATATATATATATATATATATATATATATATATATATATATATACAGGTTGGTGGCGGTTAGGGGTGAACATAGGGATTTAACATGGGATTTTAGTTTTTTGCAATTTCCTGCTGTCCTGTTCATTTTACGGCAAAAACTGTAGAGTACAAAATTGTTCAGAATGAAAAATTGCATACAAAAATGTATTTACATTTATTATTATGTTTTTGGTTTCTTCACAATTTTAAAAAGAAATTTAAAAATTTGTTAATTTGTAGCAATAGCCATGACTTGTAACTCAAATGTTTAAACATAATAATGTCATTCAATTTCTGTCAAATTTTCGAAATTTTCTCTAATAAAAAGGTAATTTAATAATGAATGTTTATTCGAATAAGGAACGAGTTTTCATTATAAAAAATTATTATGGTGGAAATAGTTTTAGAAGAATACGTGATTCGTTTTCCATAAAGTACGAAAATACAGCAATTCCTATTATAGCAACAATTTCTAAACTTGTTAAAAACATTGAGAACACACGAGAACACAGCTAGTGTAGCTGTGAACGAAGGTAATGAAGGAAATAATAATAATAGAAGACGTTATAACGAAGTGAATGAAGAAATGGTATTGGCTATGATAAATCAAAATTCTACGTAGTTGATACATTTGGAATTGGTTTATTATTAAATGGTACACCTAATAAAAAATGCGTATTAAAATTAAAAGTTGTTTGTTTTTATTTCATTTTTAAGTTAGATTAACGCATGGTTGACGTTTATAAATAATTTTTGACAACCAGAAAAAATAAATTCCATGGCTATTGCTACAAAATAACAGAAATTTTGAAATTTCTTTTTAAAATTGTGAAGAAACCAAAAACATAATAATAAATGTAAATAAAATAAATACAGTTTTTGCTGTAAAAAGAACAGGAAAGCAGGAAATTGCAAAAAACTAAAATCCTATGTTAAATCCCTATGTTCACCCCTAACCGCCACCACCCTGTATATATATATATATATATATATATATATATATATATATATATATATATATATATATATATATATATATATATACAGGTTGTTTCCTTTAAAACAACCAGCGCTTTTTGGGCGAACTAATGACTTTCGAAAAAAAAGTTATATACAAGAAATGATCAAGGATAAGGGGCTAATTTATTAATAATGACAAATTCTATCAGTGGTTCTCAAACGGCAGAACAAAATTATAATTTTTTAAGTGGTATCCTATATAATTTTTTAGCCCAATAGATAGAGATTTTTTTTCTGATTTCAACGATATAAATTTGGTATAGGGTTGTATAACAATTATTTCGAGAAGAATGGTATTAAAAATAATGTTATAATATTACAATAGGCTATGCAATACGTCTGTTGCCTAGTTACGCTAGCAGTAAACCCATTTTTATTACATTATTTCTAGTTTTTAATAACATTTTTCTCAAAATAATTGTTATACGACTCTCTGCTATATTTATATCGTTGAAATCAGAAAATAATATTCTATTTAAAGGGCTAAAAAATTATATAGGGTGCCATTTAAAAAAATATAATTATGTTCTACCGTTTGAGAACCACTGATTAAATATTCGGTTTGTTACTACTGATACATTCACCCCTATTCTATAACTCAATCGATAACTATAGTAGACACTGAATAAAAAATGATTCTGACAGATGATACATTTGTTTCTATTTGTCAAAAATTGTTATCGATCGATAACTATTATCGATTGAGTTTCAGAATATGGGCGATTATCCCCTTAATCTTGATCATTTTTGGAATAAAACATTTTTCTCTAAAGTTCTTAGTTCGCCCAAAAAAGCGCTGGTTTTTTTAAAGGAAACACCCTGTATATAAATACAGAGTGTATCCTTTAAAACAACCAGCGCATTATTTTCCGATTTCAACGATATACATATAGCATAGGGTTGTATAACAATTATTTCGAGGAAAATGGTACTAAAAACTAGAAATAATGTAATAAAAATGGGTTTACTACTAGCATAACTAGGCAACAGACGTAGACCTGTGTATTGCATAGCCTATTGTAATATTATAACATTATGTTTAATACCATTTTTCTCGAAATAATTGTTATACAACCCTGTACCATATATATATATCGTTGAGATCAGAAAAAAAATCTCTATCTAATGGGCTAAAAAAATATATGGGGTACTAAAAAAAATATATAATTTTGTTCTGCCGTTTGAGAACCATTAGTTCGCCCAAAAAAAGCGCTGGTTGTTTTAAAGGAAACACCCTGTATAACGAATAGGAACTAACCTGGTTAAAATGCATAAGTTCTTACACAAACACTAAATATTTCACAACAAAATAAACAGCACAGGTTTCATAAGTTTTACATCCACCTCTTGCTAAATGCAGGGATGATTTGAATTTGAAAATAAACCCGGCTGTATTTAATACAAGACATCTTGCGGCAACGTGATAACTACGTGAGGACACGCCTCCAAGCGTTAGAGGTCAAATTTTTTGGTCTCAAAAAACCAGGGAGTGCACGTACTGGTTGTAAGCTAGCGAAGCGGTCAACCGCTATACTGTGATGAAACCTTAAAGCTACCTTTACATGCTCTGAGAATTCTATAAAATGAAATAATCTTATTGTTCCTTTAATATAAATACTATTTTTGTATGCCACTTTGTCTTAATTTCGATCAGTATAATTTTATTGCCGAATCAGACAGAGTCAATTTTTCTGACTATAAGCATGCGCGTTATTAATTCACCCAAACATACTACTGTCAACATAATATTTTTGTTTATATTCTTTATTCATACTATTTGTCCTTGTTTTTAGAACCAAAGAGATCAGGTGGTCGTACGTAATTGTGAATTTCTTGGAAGTATTCGCAGCTACATGCTTCTATGCATTTCTAACTGTCAACTTCTTTGTCCCCGACTTCAAAGATTTTGGTTTGAAGCCCAGCAACTGGAAATCCGTCTTCATCCTCATGTTCAGAATGGTTCTTCCCTCTTCTATGATACTGCTGGTTGGATTCTACTTCTTCTTGCATTCTTGGATGAACGCCTGGGCAGAAATGTTAAGATTTGGAGATAGATTATTCTATATGGACTGGTGGAACACTTCTACATACTCGGCGTATTACAGAAAGTGGAATATTGTTATTCATGACTACTTGCATGAATACCTATATAGAGATTTGTACGTGATAGTCCTACCCGGGAATAAAGTGTTTGCAACTTGTGTTGTGTTTCTGATTTCCGCTTTTGTACATGAGTATCTTATTGGGTTCATGTTAGGATTCTTTTTCCCTGTTATGTTTACGCAGTTCGTAGGCTTTGGAATGATATTAGCTTTTATAAAACTAAATGGTAAACAATTCATTGGTAATATTTTCTTATGGTGGTCTCTTTCTTGTGGAATAGGAGTACAAATAAGTTTGTATGCTATGGAATATTACGCGAGAATTAATTGTCCGTCTGAATATGAAGGATTGAAAGATTATTTTATACCTAGAATGTTGTCTTGTAAATATTGATTTTTATGTAAATCAAAAAGGAATAAATTTATTTTTTTTATATAATTTTATCGTTGATTAAAACTTTAGTCCCATATAAATTTTTTTCTCTAAGGCAGTTTTGAGAACGAGTGGGTTGACACAGGTAAGCGTTTTCTTTAGTAAAGATATATTGTCTTAACGAAATCTGCGAATAAAACTAGATTAGCACATCTAGCTAACTAAAGACAGTAAACCATAATGATATATTTATAAAGACCTTATTCCTTTTTTATATGGCATTTTGTTAACGATTTTGAAAAAGCACGGTTCAATACGTGTGTGTGTGTGTGCGATCGTGCGTGCGTGCGTGTGTGTGTATGTGTGTGTGTGGATCCTCTGTACGCTCTAACTCAAATACTATCATTCAGAAAATTTTGAAATCTTGTATTTCTACCATATTCTAATATAGAAAGAAGCTATTAAATTTTGGTGTAAATCAGATAACCGGAAATGGCACTTTACTTAAAGCTCAAAATAATTTTAAATGTTATTTTTTCAAGATTTATGTTATTATAAAAATTAAGTATTATTAAATTTTCTACAGGTCTTCATTAATACTTTTTCTATATATTTATGGATAAATTTATAAAATTATCTATAATTTAAATCCCGGAGCCTACGCTTTAAGCAAACACAATTCCTTGGTTACACAGTTCATATATCTCAAATCTATGTAACTGACAGATAAATGTCACTTTCAAAGAACTAATCATTTCAAATAAATAATAGTATCGTTTTAAAAACAAAATAGTAAATAGAACTACAGTTATATGGAATGGAACTTAATACAATTTCCAGCATAACTAAATATGTATGTATATTTAAATTAGTAATAATTAAAAAGCGGGAAATATTGTGTTGGCCACATCAGATTTTTATCTAGTATATGAATACTTACGTATAATGATATGAATTACATTTTTATATTTATGATGATATTCTACATTTTACAGCGGATTTGTATTATATACCATATAAAAAGGTGATGTTCACTGACTTATATACATATAATAAAAAATCTGATGTGGCCAGCACATAACCACCCGTCAATCCCATGTTTAAAATAACAATGAGCTTTAAGTAAAGGTATCACTTCCGATTGATCGTTTGTAAACAAAATCTAATTTGTTGTTCCAATAAATAGAAAAATCTGTAATACGAAATTTTGGATTATATTCTATTATGTTTTTCCTCGAAAATCTGTTAAGAGCTCCAAATTAAGTACCACTTCCGGTTTATCATATAAGTTATAGTCAAAATCTAATACGTTGTTTCAAATTATACACGAGTTTTAAATACCAAATTTGATAAGTTTTGGATCATGTTTTAATATATTTTTTCATGAAAATCTATTTATAGCTTTCTGTTTATTAATTTGAGACAAAAATCTAATATGTAGTTCTCATTAATATAAAAGTCTTAAATACGAAATTTGAAAAGTTTTGAAATGTTCAGAGCTTAAAATAAAGTATCACTTTCGGTTTATTCATTTTAGCCAAAATCTAATATGTTATTCTTCTTGATATGAAAGTCATAAATACTAAAACTGAAAAGTATTGGATTATATATTATTCTATATTTTTTCATTAAAACTCTTATGGGCTTCAAGTAAAGTGTCACTTCCGGTTGTCCAATTTTACCCAAAATCTAATTAATTCGTTATATGAATATAGAAAGCTTAAATACGGAAAATAGAAATTTTCGGAAGTTTGTTGTAAGAGTTATCGTGGACGTCACGCACGCACGCACGCACCACACACACACACACACATGCAAAATTTCATACCTGAATATTTCGTACAATTGTATTCTCTAGGGTTTCAAACGAAACCACACCTATAAAATAATTTAAACGTCAACTTTCATTCGCTAGTCATACCATAACTACTCACACATATTATACTCTATCTGTGTAAATCACAATTTTGCGTTACTCTTACATTTTATGTAATACTCTGTGACGATGGTCACTAGATTTGGATTTAATTTTCGTGTTTAGCATTGTAGTCTTGTGGTTAACAAGTTAGTTTTTTTTTTTTGCTAAAGTTTATAAATTCAAATCGAGGTTCAAATCCTACCAGTAAAAGTGTTGTTTACATTTTTATTATTTTGTACTGATTAAGATTACGCATACAATGTATTTGTTTGGTTACATTGTATGTTGTTTGTTGTAAAATGAATTGAATTTTTGTTTAAAGTTACTAATATTTATAAATTTGTTGTTAACTTGTCAGGCACCGCGCGGTAGACTGGCTAACATGCTCGACCAGCGCGTTGGAGATCGTGGGTTCGATCCTCGGTTCGATCCCACATGAGTTTATACTTTTTATTTAAAATAGCAAGTATTTGCAGGATGATTAGAATCTTGTTTAAACTTATTTTCGTATTTTTAACGGTTTTTCGGGGTATAAATACGGGCCCAAGCGACAGTTTTAGACAGAAAGTATGTGCTCTCTCGGGGAGACGGTGTGTGCCGTCTTCCGCGACCCTGGTAAGTGCCGGGCGAACAGTTTGTTAGGACCTTGACTGCCTCTGACTCAGTGCTGTTGGTGTGTGCCGGCAGCTCGTGAGGGAGTGCAGAAGGTGCATCGTACGGCTACGGACACCGCCGTGGCCGGATGTTAAAGCTATTGGGGTTTACCACTGTTTGCTGTAATCGCGATTGTCGATGAGTGTTGGTGTGTGTCAACATGGCTCCGTTTCGAAATCGCTATTGTTGATGAGTGTTGTCAAGTGACAACACTGTTACCGTTTTGCTTTTCTCAACTTTGATGTGTGCCATTGTTGCCCGTTCATTGTTGACCGTTTCTCTTAATAAACGAATCCTGCAAGTACCGCTGATTCATTTATAGTATCCTATAGTAGGCTAACGATTGCTACTTTCATTTATTTGTTATTATTATCGTTTTAATATATTTTAATAAAATATTAAAATTCATTATGATTTCATTGTAAAAAACCGAACTCTGTCTCCACTAAGCTATCCGAGCCCTTTTGGCGTTCAAGCCACTTTTTTCAGCGACGCTATCACAGCGTCCTTCACCTCTCCTGTGCTGTGTTATCGACCGATCGATTGGCGCCCGAGAAACCCGTTTTGACAGCAAGGAGAGCTACAGAGAACGTCAAGTAAAGTTGACAGAATGACCATTTTGCCCTCACAAAATGGCACCCGAACAGGGACTGTTGACAGGCCACGCCTTTTTTGGCCATTACAACTCGTAGATATTCAAGAAAAAGTAGCTCCAATTTTCAATAAGTGAATATAAAATTATTTAAAATTATTCATATAGAAGGAATTCCATATACCTGCATACAAAGTATACACTAATTATATTTACTATTCGTAAGATATAATCTATCATTTATTCATTAAAGTCAAATATGCAGTAATATTTTCAATAGGGAGGGTTTAAACCCGAAATCCTCCAATAAGAAATACCTAATATTTTTAATAACTTCTTCATTTTTTCTTATTGAGTAAACCATGGATGTTATAAATCATAGATGCCTTAGATGTCTTAAAATTTCAAAATTCAAACCGACTTCTACGGCAGTTATGGTACTCATAACAATCCCAGGTATGTTTGTGAACAGTTATTACTTTGCAAGTAAATTTATCTGTAGTGTAAATCAGTGTTAATTGATCATAAATGTCAACTGAAACAAAATATTCACATATTTCTCTCATGGCATTCAATTCTATGTAAACAATAATATCTATTCATTACTTCCATTCGTGACACTAATATACGAGTAGTATAGTCATAATGAAATTAATATACTTGCATTTTTCTAATCGTTACGAAAGGGTATAAAAATATTACATCAATGGATTAAAAATAAAACTCTCTAACGAACGAGGAAATACAAAATACTCGTATACACTCTATATCTCCCAGTTGATCCCCACGTCATCAATTTCTGATGAAAGAATTACAAAACTTTTATCTAGCATCTTTGTCGTACACACATGGCATATATGAGACATTTATTCGCTATCTCATTGTCATAGGTTTTTCAGAGGGGTATAAGCTATCTTTGTCTAACCAACGGCAAAAAATGAAATAGAAACTGTATTGTAACCATGGTAACATTTTCAAACATTTGAATTATTTGAATATTCATGTCATTCTGTCTTCATGTGATTAAGGTGATTTTGACGTCGATAATAATTTGTGCTTCGCTGAGTGTTGGTCATTTTTTTAATTCTTGGGATTATACGTATTTTGCATATTGCTATTGACAATACGGTGTTTCTAAGATTCACGACAATTATTGCAACATATCGTTTTGGACAATAAAAAGAGGTATATTTTATCTATTATACTTATATCGTATTTATTCAATTGGTTTATTATTTCTAAATAACTATTTATACTTCTAATTTTGATGAATAACGAAATTGACCATATAGGTCATACTGTCAGTTTTTACCAGTTTTGACATGACACCATAATTATTCAATTGCGAAATAATATTCTCACAGTAGATATATTAGCAAACAACAAAATTATTGCAAATAAAATATTGAAAATCTCAAACATGACAAAGTCCTGTCATACTCCACATTATATCAAACTAAAAAATTAATTCCCTATAATAAAACCATGGTAACAATATGACGTCATCAATTCCCTCCCTCCTCTGGCGATTTGAACCATATGTTTACTGCTGATAACGTGGGGATCAAGTCGTGGAAACGGACTTTACGTTCCCATTTAAAATAAGAAAGTTACGTCTCGTATTTTGAGAATCACTTGTCGAATTTTATTTATTCTTTAAATTTGTTTTGAAAAATATAAATTGTTTGCCCATTTAACCGTCTTTGTAGCCCTTATAGTTCTCGAGATAGCAATGGTGGCCCATTTATTCTGTATATTTATTTTAAATAAATAGAATGTTTTTATTTATTTATTTATTTATTGAATAATTATTCTCGTTTTTTACCTCTCGCTAAGAGAGGTATTGTATTCATGGTAAAAATCGCATATCCAGATTTTAGTGAATAAGCACGTTTTAAGATCCCTAGTATCCGATTATAACATTTTACAATGATGTCCGTATGTGTGTGTGTGTGTGTGTGTGTGTGTGTGTGTGTGTGTGTGTGTGTGTGTGGGTGTGGGGGTGTGTGTGGGTGTGTGTGTGGGTGTGTGTGGGTGTGTGGGTGTGCGGGTGTGCGAGTGTGCGGGTGTGCGGGTGTGTGGGTGTGGGTGTGTGTGTGGATGTGTTTATGGATGTGTGTGTGGATGTTGGATTCACCATTTCTCAAATACTATAAGACTTAAGACATTTTTAACTACGGATTCCTCAATCTAACAATAATGGAAAGAGTTGATTAAGTTTAGGTAACAATTGGACAACCGGAAGTAGTAGTTGCAAGAAAAAAATCATCTAAATATTATTTATCGAAAATTTATGTAAATACTTATATTAAAGACTGTTAAATTCTTTATTCGATAAATATAAATTCATTATTATATCTTCTATAGATTTAGAGATAAAGAAATGCATACAAAATAATTTGATGTAAAAAATCTCAGATCAAACTACTTCAAGACAAGAAATTCAAATGTTTGTAATTGACACATAAATGTCACTGTCGAAAATATTTGTATGCCATTGTCAAAAATATTTGTTCATCATTATGAAGATTATGAAAATAAAAAAAGTCAACAATGCAAAAGAATATACGTAAAAAAGAATATAAAAGGAATTTGCGAAAAAAATGACGAATATAAAGAAAAAGAAAAGGCAAGTAGGAAAAGAAAATGTCAGGATATTGAAAATAAAGAAAATGTATGTATTGTACATAATTTATATTAAAATATCCCATAGATTTTGCAAATATATGTGAGAATTATTTTGTAGTGAGACATGAATATATGTATTTGTATTTAAAAAATATTTTTCGTTTTATGCGTACAACCAGGTAAAATATCTGGCGAGAGGTTATGTGTTGGCCACATCAGATTTTTTTTAATATAATAAATTTGAATTAATTATTAATCTGAAGGTGATGAAAAAATTGTTCAGTGACTGAATATCTGAGCAGAGAGCAGATGCTAATGTTAGGTGAAATACGAGTACGTCGTAGTCGTGGAGGAAACTATATAGTAGTGTGAAGCTAGATGCAGGTGAGATGCTTTCACTCAGTGTTGTGGTTTGTGGTCCGTGTTTTGGTCGGTGCGCCGTTGTGGTCACGACCTTATGTGCTGTGCTTCATGCAAATTCCAAAACTTACTAGGCTCGTTTCGGAAATTTGCATTTGTTTCAGAATTACAAATTTCCCTAACTTGTTACAAAAATAACTATATTAAAAAATTATTACCTACCGCTATCGTACCTATTGTATTCACTCGGCTATGTTCACTTCCATTATTAGCACTCGGGCCTCCCACTTTTTAGAAGTCTTTTGCATTATCTCGCTGCAAGTTCATTTCCTAATGTTTAGAGTTTAGACACTTGTTGTTGGAAATTTTCTAACAAATCCACCTATGTTCTACGTAACAATATTATAATGTACAAACACAATTGCCCATAATAATAGTTTGTTACTCACCTGATTTAATTATTATACTTATTTTTGAGAAAAATTCTGAAAAAATACAGTTTTATAATTTTACTGTACAGTATCCAAAACCTAATTACAAAAAACTTTTTTATGTAAATGCGTAAATCAGATTAGTCCAATTTTATTATTTTTTATTTATTATCAATTTTTCGTCAAATCAGTGTAATAAGTCTGGTATTTAACAAATAAGTACTGCACAAGGAGCGTTTAATTTTAATACTAGTTACGAGTAGGTTTGGTGCTAGTATTTGAAAGGAGTAAATTGGTGACTGTGTGCAATGTGTTGGTGGATGGAGTGAAACTGGAGCAAGTGAATGAGTTTGTATATTTGGGTAGCATGATGTCAAGGGATGGTCGAATTGATAAAGAAAATGAAAGGAGAGTGAGTGCGGGGTGTAAGGTAATGGGTGCTCTGGGTACGTTTGCTCGAAACGTAAACGTATCTAGAGAAGCTCGTTTAAGTGTGTATAATGGAGTGCTAGTGCCTGCTTTGATGTATGGAAGCGAATGTTGGGCATGGACGGGAAAGCATAAAAAGAGAGTGACTGCCGTGGAAATGAGGTATTTACGTGGGGTATGTGGATATGTAAGACGGAATAATTTGGTGTATGAAGAATGTATGGTTAGGAAGAATGTTGTTAAGAGAGTAGGAATGAGCCAGTTGAGATGGTTTGGTCATGTGGTGAGAATGAAGAGTGAACGGCTTGTAAAGCGTATATATCTTGGTGAAATTGAGGGTGTTCGATTGCGTGGCCGTCCAGTGTGTAAGTGGATAGATGTGATTGATAAGGTACTAAAAGAGAGAAAGTTTCCGAGTGAGAAGAGAAGAAGAGCGTGTATGAATGCGATTATGAATGTGGCCGAGGCGAAAGAAGTGTGCTTAGACAGGAATGCGAAGGATGATTGTTTCGTAACTATTATTGTGGTCCGGTTGCGGTATTCCGCTACCGAAAATCGGTCACTTTAATATATTAAGAGTGAGGATATATGTTGTACCTATGATGTCAGGTTAGTAAGAATGTTGTTGAAAGAGAGAGTGATTATTTTTTGGTTGATGTTAATTTTATTCTTTCGGGTTTGTGCTAACCCACTAAGTGGGAAATGCGTGATTTTATGTATGTATGTATGTAGTAGGTTTGAAAAACATGGGTGAAGTTTTAAAAACAATATAACCAATTCAATTATATTTAGCCCAAAGATGCCTCCACATTATGCCGAAATATGCCGGGCGGCTCGTTCGAGTAGTGCCGAATCAACGCATTGTGAGTCACAGGTATTGGGAATAACTATACGATCCTAGTATAACAATATGAGTGATGATGAAGATGCTGTTGTAGCAGCTGCTGCTGGAATCATAATTGGAATAGCTGGCAATCAACGTCGCTGTTTTCGCCATGGTAGGTTTTATACGCCCCAGTATCCTCGATAGTAGAAGGAAGTATAGAGCCTAGAGCTTACGATTCGCTGAGGTAGATGGGTTGAATATGGAGTACCGGAACGACGTGCGGTTTAGCAATTTTTTTAGAATGAAAATTTCAGATTTCTTGATATTATTGAATATGATTGGGTTAAAATCTTTAAAAGAACTACCTCCTTCAGAGAATGCCAACTGAGGAGGCCGATCGTCACGTCCACACTACACCCTTCGGTTCGGCTTCCTTTGATCAGGACCGATTTTGTTCGGATTGGATTCGGGTGGATTCAGGCCGGCTTTCGGCAAGACCGATCGGGACGTCCATGCCTATTCGGCTTTGCCGATCTGCACAGGCCGACCAGCATCTGTCCGCATAGTGTGGTCACACCTTTAGAAATAACATAAGTATAATAAAGATAGTTCAATAGATCACTCATTCTGCATTTTGAAAGCAAAAATCGAAATTAACTTTCCTTGAATCCTTCGAAGTTATGAAAGCCATTTACAACCGCTATAGTTTCATAAATGAACAGTTAGACCTATGTATTATCAATCACCAATGATTCGATTCCAAATTTTTAAATCTTCACTTTCCCTAAACCTTTATAACTGTAACTACCGCCAACATATTTGTAAAATTACCTGTGATTCGCTTTTAATTTTAAATATTTAGTCTCTACTAATGATGGTAGCATCGTCGAAACTGTAATGACCGAGAGGTCATTTATTACTTTTTCTGCTGAAAACTGTTCATGTTTTAATATTAATTTTATATATTTACATTTTTGTTTACATACGATTATACCTTTTAGGCATAAAATTAACTCTTGCGTGTTATTTAAATATTTCATGCAACTAACAAGGGTTCACTCTTTTCAAGGCATTAATTGCTTAACAGCCTTTTGAGAAAATTTGATCTCGATTTCGTGTCGAGTCTAAATTAGCCTAATAAAATTTGTCCGACCTTAGTAACCCTTCAAATACCGGAGTTAGAGTAATACCTTTGACACAAACTTTATGGCTAACTAAATGTATTGTTAACCGAATTTTCAGCAATTCTATGAAACCAAATCTATAGAGCGAGTCGGAATCGCGCATGTGTGCGATTCTCCCGCCCTTTGGCCTTTCAAATAATTGAGTTAGTACAAGAACACTTAATATCTTTAATATCAGTAATAAATAATTTCATATTTCCAGATTAGGTACTCCGAGAATATCTGTGTTAGAATGACATTTATTGAGAGTTTACTGTAGAGTTAATCTTATTCCATGTTTATTATTATACATTTGTGGATTAAGCTCGTGCTAAACTATTCTTAGTATTCTTATGTTAAAAGGAGGCTATTATGAAATTAACCCTTATTTATTTTTACCGCTGTGAGGGTTCATATCACGAAAAAGCTAGGTTTTCATCGATTTCTTTAAAATTTTGTGTTCTAACACAATTTTTTGAAAAATGAGAGTAATTCAATAATATATTCATGTTTGAGTGGGGAATACCTATATGAATATTATATTTAAATAAAGGTTGTTTAAGTTTATAAAGTATATCTTTTTTGTAAATATGTGTGATACAAAGATACACTGGGTATACATTTAAAAGATAATTTAAATAAACATTAATGATTATATTACGTAATTAACCACATTTACGTAATATATTAATAAATAAAAGGAAAAGAGCTTGGAATTTTTGAAAATTGAGTAGGTGCATGAAAAGTGTGCTCTTATAAATTTGTTATTTCATAGTTAAAGCGTTGTTTCCCGACTCCACCTGCGCATAAAAATATAGTATGTGTTATTAGTTAATTTTTTGGAAAACTGTGAAATATTATTAATCTTAGTATTTTAAAATTATTAACCTTTAAAATTGTAATGCCCAGTTTTATAAAAGATGGATAAGTAAATTACTAGCAAAGTAAAATTTACTCTTAAAGTAAAATAGTTTATCCCAGAGATTTTCGTTTTATAAAGCAAGAATAAAAATACTGGCTAAGTAAATCTACAGAATAAATTACTCTACCGATTTTCGAGGAAGTAAATTTTATTCTGTAGAATAAATTTGACACATCAACATTCATTAAATTAAATTCATTATAAATTTCATCTCCTGCATTAGCTAATTTATGAAATTTAATTTCCTTATAATTTTATCTCTATATCCATTTAATATGAAGTATAAAATGCAGTCAAATCGTATAGAGAATACAATGTTCTTTAATATTTATAATATTAAATGTGAAAAAATTATATTTAACATCGTTTTTTCAAGAAAAACTGTTAAAATCTGCAAATGAGGGTACTTCCGGTTGACCAATTATAACCAAAATCTAATCAGCTCTTCATATGGATGCAACGAAGAGGAATACGAAAGAATTATAATTTTTGGAATTGTAGTATTAGAGTTATCGTAGACAAAAATTTTGTCACACACACACACACATCCACACACACACACACACACACACACACACACACACACACACACACACACACACACATACAGACATCATCGTAAAAATAGTAAAATCGTATTCTAGGGACCCTAAAACGTGCTTATTCATCAAAAACTCACCACCGAATTTTTTGACCAAAGACAATACCTTCCTTACCTTAAGGTGACGGAAGGTAAAAATCAACCTAGTAAATATGTGATATTAGATGCAGTGACCTGATTCAAAATGAAGTTATTGAAAATATAAATAATAAAATTCAACTGTATCGTGGCCGCATGCCTGAGTGTCTGGTCGCGAATCTGGGGAGCCGGGTTCGATTCCGACCGACGCCAAATATTTCTAATTTTAAATGTCACAAAATTGACCCCTGTGGTGCACTCTCCACGCCAGCAATGAGTACCAGTGAGGTGACGCCTGGTAAACGCCCACACGGTTCAAATATGTCATTATTATTACCGATATCTGCGAACAAAGCAGATTGGCACACCCAGTAATGGGTAATATGCCGTGATGATATATTTATTTATATAAACAGCAAAACGTGACATATGTTAGATGTTACAGAGTGATCAAAAATTGCTGAAGGTCACGTGACAACTTATGTTCCAAAATAATGTCAAAATTATATTTTAATTTTCAATAATTCATGAAAACTATATTCTACATATGACATATGATGTCAGGTGCATGGCGTTTAATTAATATCATTGGCGTACGTTGACTCATTTGATATTTGTTTCGCCCACCTTCGTGAAAATCTTTAAGTAAATTATTTTCATTAGACTTTTAATGAAGAGCTTGACAAATTTATTCTTGAAGCATATTTTTGTTCGGGTGAGCGTAAAGAAGACGGTTCTTGTGATTATTCTTATGACAGCTACTAAATTCAAAACATACGCCCATGGAAACAGTAATGCTGTCATACTAAGTAAGCGGCAAATGTCAAAACCGTATGGAGCGGCACAATTCAGCCATTTTTGATCACTCTGGGCAAATGATAAGTACTTCAGATAAATAAATAAATAAATAAATAAATATTTCATCACGGCATATTACCCATTGCTGGGTGTGCCAATCTGCTTGTACACAGAACTAGGTAATGATGATGACATATTTGTACCGTGCGGGCGTTTACCAGGCATTACCTCACGGGCACTCATTTCTGGCGTGGAGAGTGCACCGTAGGGGTCAATTTTGTGCTATTTAAAATTTGAAATATTTGGCCTCGGTCAGGATCGAACCCGGTTCCCCAGACTCTGGTGTATTACTTGCAACATCATCTATATGCAAATTTTTCCTTGATACGAAGGTGAAGAGTATTTTTCTCAATAAAAATATTTAAAAATGTAATAATATACTGTTCAGATTTTATTACGTAACATTAAATTTACTACATTATTTATGTTTCTCATCCAATACTATCAATATTTAATAATTACATGTAAAGAACAAATGGATCAAAAATGACTCAATTATAGTCGTCTACGTTTGTATTTTTACTATGGTGGTACGAGGTTTAAACATAATATTTTATGTAGTGAATGTTTTAATGCAAAGATTGTAATAAATGCTATTAACATGCCTTGGATTGTTATGAGTATCGTAACTGCCGCAAATGTCGGTTAGAAATCCGAGCTTGTTTGTTTGTTCAATAGTTTATTGATTCAGAGAATGAAGACATTATTAATAAATATTATTCTTTAAATTCTTTCATTTTACGAATGCTATGATAAGTAGGACAATTATTTTGACATATGTGAGTATAACATAATATTCAAATTATGTGCTTTAATTATCATGTTTATTATTTTAAAATAAAATAAACCGTATTAAGAACGTTACACTAACGTAATCTGTATGAATTAATGAAGAGCATTTACTTTCATTTTATTTTCATTTTATAGACGATTGTTGACATGCCAATATGGTAATAATATTACCGTACGGATACAGTTATTAATTAGCAACTAGTCTAGTATGTCCAGAAACCGGTAACCAAATTTAAATTTTAAATTTAAAGCTGATCGAAAATGTTTAGTCTGCGGGGGCTCTTATGTAATTGGAATGCGATTTATTGATATTTTTCATAAAAATGTCAGTTATTATTGATATATTTCTAATTTGTAAGATATTACTTACCCTGATGAAGGTATACAATTTTACCTTAGTTTGTAGGAATAAATGCTGTATGACTACGAATTCGCGCAATTATTATTAACACTTATTAACAAAGTCGAGAAATTTATCCATATACATATTTCTAAGTTTAATAATAATTTACTAATGCGTACATATAACATTATATATTTAGAAAATTTGTTGTGATTGAAAAAGCAATAGCCCACATTACAAACCTACGTTTACATGTAGAACGCTTTTGTTAAAACTTTAACCTCATAAGAATACGATGCAAAGGTGCCTTCATAATGCTATACATATTAATAATGATTCGTATTCGTAATAAGGTTCAGTCTTTAAAAATGTTGCAGAAATCTGGCAGAGGAATTATGTCGATGCTGCATTTAGAAAATTACAAAATAATTCAAAATATTGATACGTACCTGAAGTAATAATAAAACTTATACTTCACACGAACGTGAAGCTGCGGTATTCCAAGTAGACAATTGTCATGTATAATATAGTTACAAATTAAAAGTGGAAATCTTAGGCACTTTAGAGAATTAAAAGATAAATATGAATTTGGGATTTTACAAAACTCATTTCTTGTTAAGAACTGCATACAAGTAGGCTATTTATACAGGCTGTTAAAATAGTTATTTATGATATAAGTGTTAAAAGTAACATTTTATTTTGTGAGACGGAAGTTTGGAACACGACGCGAAGCGGAGTGATCCAAACCTTCGAACAAAATAAAATCACTTTTAACACGTATGTCATACACTATTTTTTCTACAAACACTATTTTTTAATTTAAATTTGTATTTCTAATATTTTTTGACGTTCACTTTTAACACTAGTGTCAAAAGTTACAATGATCTGTCACTTTTAACACTGGTGTCATAAAATGGCATTTTTAACGCTAAAAACAAACATTAAAAAGCCTATTTTTAATAGATTTGTAGAAAAAAGTATTTTTTCTACAAATCTGGGCTTTTTGATGTTTGTTGTTAGCGTTAAAAATGTCATTTTATGACACCAGTGTTAAAAGTGACAGATCATTGTTACTTTTGAAACTAGTGTTAAAAGTAAATGTCAAAAAATTATTAGAAATACAAATTTAAATTAAAAAATAGGGTTTAAATCACTCCGTTTCGCGTCGTTTTCTAAACTTCTTCCTCACAAAATAAAATGTCACTTTTAACACTTATATCATAAATAACTATTTAATTGTACTTATATTACATTTCAATGTGCTGATTCTCAATCAAAAGAATTTTTCCAAAATTCGGTGTTCATTTTTAGTGCCACTGACCAACACGAAATTAATTAAAATACAAATAAATTAATTCGTAATCATTTTTATTAAAAATTTAGTGTCGGCCAGTAACATTATAGTATATTAAGTATTAAGAACGGTCTCCTGGCCGCGTGCCTGAGTGTCTGATCGCAAATCTGGGGAACCGGGTGCGATCCCGACCGACGCTCAATATTTCGAATCTTAAATGACACAAAAATT
Source organism: Harpalus rubripes (assembly GCA_963082715.1). Classification (NCBI taxonomy): domain Eukaryota; kingdom Metazoa; phylum Arthropoda; class Insecta; order Coleoptera; family Carabidae; genus Harpalus; species Harpalus rubripes. The sequence goes on along the minus strand of OY720457.1, from coordinate 38,084,376 downwards.
GACCCCTGTGGTACACTCTCCACGCCAGCATTGAGTGCCCGTGAGGTGCCGCCTGGTAAACGCCCGCACAATACAAATATGTGATCATCAATACCGAAATCTGTGTACAAAGCAGATTGGCACACCTAGCAATGGGTAATATGTCGTGATGATATATTATTATTATTAAGAACGGTAAGGACAGTTTACCGATCGAAGACAATTGTTTGGGGGATGAGCGTAGCGACGACTCCAATATTGTCTGAGATCGGTAATTCCGTAACGTTCGTAATGCTTATAACATCAACGCACAAAATTAAAAAAAATAAAATTTGAAAATTATTTTGATACATTAAAAATTTATAGTTGTCATTTTGAAAGTAAGCTATGTTCGTTGTTTTTATTTACTTACCGGACTTACCGTCTTACCTCCTGAACGATAATTGATTCACATCACATTTGTAAATAGAACCTACGTCTTGGAAACTCTACCGGTAAACATTAAAAAAAAACCCGACCGTGTAAAAATTGTACCTACACTTCAAGAATTAAATAAAAAATAATTTTCCGAATTTTGAGAATAATAATTTTCATTCATAAGTAGCATATCGTAATGTTACCCTTAAAAAAATTAAACATTTTTTTAACATCCTGTATAACACTATTTCGATAGAATGTAATTTAAAAAATAAAATATAAATAAGACTTGTCTACATTAGTGATAAATTTTGTTTGTATTAGTAGGAGGTATCGAATTTAAACAATACCTAAAAATCGTACATTTAAATGCAGAACACAGATGTTTTATCACAGATCAGTTGCAAAATAGTTGTCCTATAATATAAAACTATTTACAAATTCTCCTACAGTAACAAATTCAACATATTATAAACAGATATCAACACAAACTTCATATTATTTGAAATACAACTACTTATTTAAAACTTAAAACGTAAGAATGATATTTACAAAATTCTATGCTGACATCAACATAAACTAAATTCGATTGAGTATTACAATTCTTGGCAAGGTCATATCTTTCATACATTTCAACTCAATATGAGTTCGTAGAGTTAGTATATATTATATTCGATTATAATATAGTATATTTTATCTGTATAATTCACGTTAAATATCTAATCATCAGTTTACGTTTAAATGTATAGATTGCATGGAACATATTTTTATGTTGCAAACAAAAAATATCCAAATGAATCGCAAAAACTTAAATTATTTGTAATAATTGTTTACGAAGAATACGATGCGAGTAATTTTCATAACTCCTATGTAAAGCATGATAAATGTATTATTTCTGATTCTCTGAATGATTCTTATTTACATATGATTTGAGATTTTTATATAAAATAGTCTTACATGTTAAGCCCAACGTCGTAGAAATCATATATATGCTAAACTATACGTCGTTCAAACATGACTTTATGCATAAGAAGTAAAAAGATTATAAGCAGGTTTAGGGCATTTTCACACGGTGCTATAGCGATACCATATATGGCCAACAATGAATAAAGTGAAAATACGCGATGTTGCCACACTGTGTTTTTAATTACCGTGGAGATATGACGCTGTGTACTATTGGCAATGATTTTAAATAGAAAAAAATGTGTTCAGCCCCTGTATGCGCAAGATATGTAGATGGTGCTTTCTTTTTTGACTCGGTCTTTATAATCATCTAGAGATTTATGTCAGATGCAAGGTCTTCGTTCTATTAATTCATTGAGATCCATGGGATCATATATGTACTTCATCTTGGCCATCTTTCACAACTAACCAATTGCAACATTGCGTAAAGTGAAATGAACAATTAATGGTAAGTCGTGTGAAAACATTCATAAACTTGGTCTTTAGAATCGCGGCAATAGAATATAGTGCGATATCCGTACAACATATTGCGCGCACACGCCATATACGTCGGCGTTACCATAGGGTACGTTTTTTTTATTGTCAACAGAAAATTGCGATGTACCCATGTTACAACTGCTATTAACTGCTTATAGTTCTACGAGGAATAAACATACAGTACCCTGCGGCAGCAAGTGCAATTATAACAAGGTTGTGATATCTGTCAATTCATCAGACATTAAAAGATATTCAAAATGTTTACTATTGCTACAAATGCGACTAAAATAGTTATTGAAGATTAATATCCTTAGTTATGTTGATTTTCGTTTCGTGATTACTTTCGGATACTTTCTGCGCATGCGTACATCCAGCGCAATCTTTTCAAAGCTGGATGCATAACTGCGCGCAGTCAATAAGCAGAACTGCTTTGCAGTTAAATAAAAAAAAAACATTGTCCAGCTGCATAACATATGCATTTATTTAAAAAACGACTATCTGCAAGTTAATATTGCAGAAATACATATCTGCGGAATAAAAAAAACGTGCCCATACTGTTTATTATATCCCGGACGTGTGAAAACGGCTGATTAAAAAACAATATTTTTATGTAAAGCGATATCGCGACTGTTTATCGCCCGCGATATATAGCGCCATGTGAAAACGCCATAGGGTATTACACATAAGTCAAATTTTCCAATTATTATATTAATTCAAACTTATGCACTAGTAACAAAAAAAAAACAATGTAATGAAAATTTTAATACAATTATTGAAACGGTCTGTGTAATGGTGCCGCAATAGTACAACTATGTTTTTTTACGAGACACGAGATTACTCATTTTAAAACTTTATAATAAAATTTCCAAACACAAAAAAAAACAAGAAATGAATTTCAACGAAATAGGTCATTGCATGAACAAATAAAAAAATTACGTTTACTATACCTATGTATAACAAATACATGTAATTAAAAATTAGTGAAATGCAGTACCTAAAAAAGTATTGTATGTAAGTCGTAAAAAAGTTACAACAGCATAAATGAAAATGTTGGAATATTATCTTGTACTTGTGCTGTGCAATACTACTACCGACACTGGCCCATTTTTCTCACATCGGACCACGAAACCCATCGACCCACCGGAACTCGTCCCAACGTCCAGATCCGTCTATGTTCATGTTGACACATTTTATATTTTACTTGACTTCGATTATATTCAAATAATGGTTGTCAGAACCAAAACCGGTCAGTTAGCGCACAAAATAATATGCATTTTTTAACAATTGAATATGTTTTACACAGTGCAGCTATTATTTGGTTGGGCAATCGGCTGAGAATATTCTATGTTGCATAGTTAGAAATATTTCACAAAACTATCAAATTATGTATTTATTTCTGAGTAGTATTAGTATTTCTGTTTCTCTATGCAGTTTATACATTATTTTTATTATAGTTAATAAAATATGTATAATATTCCTTATAGTCCTGACGAAGTCCAAATAAGTGACATGAACAAATTACCAAACTTAAACCGTCTCAAATGTATGTTCTATTAATTTTCTTCGGTTAATTTGCAATCTTTAGTAAAGAATTTACTATTCAATAATCAATAAGAAATTTAAAAAAGGAAATAAATATAAAAAGAAGTTCCATGTAATCTATACACCCTAGAATCTACTTTAATGCTATAAGGAAATTTCTTGAATCTGCACTCTTTTTTTTACAATTCCACTGGGGTTACTAGAAGTTCTCAGGGGCGGTTTTGGCGGGGGCGGTTTATTGTTCTTTTTCACTGCGTCCATCGCGTCTAGCACTGCCACACTCTTAGTCAGTGTCAAATAATCACCACCGTTGCTTTGCGGTCTCGTAGACATCGGTATATTCTCTTGTTGAGCATTTGCTGCTGCTTGTTGTCTCTTCCTATCCCGATCCCGCTGGTAGTAGATCCCTGCGAAGATGAGCATGTTGAGCACTAGAAGCAAACACCCGACACCTACGGTGACGCCCAAGGCAGCGGTGTAGCTGTAGTAGTGCCTGGTGGTGAGGTGTTGAAGCATTTCGTCTTCTTCAGTCTCGGAAGCGATAATAGGAACTTCCTGGAGGCCGTCCTCTGTGGTAGGGGTGTCGGTGAGGCATTCAGTGGTGACTTCGGATGTGGAGGTGTAGGAGTCTGTCATGGAAGCCGGGTGTAAAGGGGGTGGAATGCGGGTGAATGATTCTGGACGAATTGCACCTGGAAAATATTTTTATTTTTAATATGCAGCGAAAACACACATACAGAAATTTAAAAAGTATTGAACTGAACCAAATGATTAAAAAAAATATAAAATATCGGAAAAAAACATTTGTAATATATTACAAAGTACTATCATTTTACGACACCTATTTTTAAAAATAAATCGAACGAAGAATTATTGTTTATGTAGGTAATAAATAATACCACAGACAAGACAGAAATATATAAATTTCATAAAAATATACAGGATGGTGACCGGTACGCCCGAATATAGAACTTTAACTTATAGAATCATACTTTCGAACTTTCATAATTTCCTGCTTCCCTGATTATTTTAGGTAAAAAAAATAGCTTCATATAAAAGTTGAAAGGCATAAAATTTTACATATGAATTAAAGCTAAATTATTTTTGCATGTTTTTAATGGCAGAAATGAGGCGTCAAAATGTAGCAGTCTCGCCTATTATCTAGTCTACTGCTACATGGCCCTCCCGACCAGGAAAACTAATAGAGTTATGATAACGATAATTTTGTTTTTGGAGTTCAGTTGTTAAAGTTTCTAAACAATAAATTTGACGTTTAAATATTTTGTGTTTTTTATATTTTACAATTTAAGAGTTTCTTGTTCTATTTTTACAAAGCGTGGCGGCAGAGTGGACCGCTGGAGGTAGTAGCAACTATAATTTTTATATTTTTGCGTTAACTACTATAAAAATACCAAAATTACCCCAAAAGTAGCAATAGCCATACGGAAAGGAAGCAAAATATTAACAAATGTGTAACGGTTAATATGTCAACTTAATTATAAATTATAATTTAACAATTGAAAATATTTTAGTAGGATCAATAAATTTATTATATTATAAAATATCAAAAATTATTAATTACTGAGTAACATCATATTGCTTAGAATTATAAATATTTTTTAAATAAAAATTTAATAGAATACTGAAAAATTGTAATGTTTTCGTTTAAATATACAGGATGTTTCCTTTAAAACAACCAGCGCTTTTTTGGGCAGACTAACGAGATTTTTTTCTGATTTCAACGATATAAGTATGGTATGGGGTTATATAACAATTATTTCGAGAAAAATGGTATGAAAAATATTATAATATTACAAAAGGCTATGCAATACGCAGGTTGATACGTCTGTTGCCTAGTTACGATAGTAGTAAACCCATTTTTATTACATTATTTTTACTTTTTAATACCTTTTTTCTCGAAATAATTGTTATTTAACCCTATACTATATTTATATCGTTGAAATCAGAAAATAATATTCTATTTAAAGGGCTAAAAAATTATATAGGGAGCCATTTAAAAAATATAATTTTGTTCTACCGTTTGAGAACCACTGGTTAAATATTCGGTTTGATACTATTGATATATTATCCCCTTATTCTTGATCATTTTTGGTATAAAACATTTTTCTCCTAAGTTGTTAGTTCGTCCAAAAAAGCGCTGGTTGTTTTAAAGGTAACACCCAGTATATGTAGGTACGTACAGGATGTAAATCGAAAAGTGGAACATAGGCGTTTAACATGGGAAATTTTTTGCTTTGAGCAAACGTTACCTAATTATTTTATGCAAAAATACTTCAAATAAAAGTTATAGAGATTTAAATCCTGCGTCTGAATAATGTGAAACGATTATTTTACCTCTTCATTTAATCGTAAAAATGTATTATAAAATTATAGTTTTCATGAATTTTGAAGCGTGTCTAGGCACGGCTTTTTGTGTTGTTTTTAATTGTCGATTAGAAGTAAACAGTTTACCTTTTTGTTTTGTGTTACTTTACTACTGTAATCCAAATTTAGTTCTAATTGACATTTAAAAATACCGCATTTGCATATTTTTTTTTGTCATAAATCCATGGCTGTCTAGGCTAAAAGCTCATAAAAACTGTAATTTTATAATTAATTTTTATGTTTATATGAAGAACCAAAATACATAATTGTATTGCATTATTTAGATGCAGAATGTAAATCTCTATAACTTTTATTTAAAGTATTTTTGCATAAAATAATTAAGTAACGTTTACGCAAAGAAGAACAGATTTCCCATGTTAAACGCCTATGTTCTACTTTTCGATTTACATCCTGTACATTGAGAAACTAGTGTAATTGTAAAAGTCAGTATTAAACGCTGCTTATTTTATCTTTGATTTATAAAGGGCAAATATTTTAAAATGAAAGTGTACTATTATGTTTAATCGGAATATTTTTACGCGGAAGTTATAATTTATACATTATCATTCCTATGTCCCTGTCATTATTGTTATTGCCTATGATAGGCATTATAGACTAGTACATATGTTTTATTTGATATAATAACCGAAATAAAATACGAGTACGTTATTTTACAGGAAAAGCGATTTGCAAGAAAGCAGTCACATCGAACAAGTTTTTTTTATTTATAAGAAAGTAACAATCATTGGCAGACAAAGCCAAGGGCCAGCCCAACTTCGCCCTTATAGCCGGGGCGGCCCTGTGTATTCTAACATAGATGTTTTATTTCCTCTCCTCATTAACATAAATGTTTTGAAAATCAACACCAAAATTTGAATATGATCAATTTTCTAGCATTATCCTTGTATCTTTCATAATAATTTAAAACATTTCTTACTATATGTGGTATGTACAGAATACGTATTAATTCGAAAATAATAAATTATTAAAAAAGATAACGATATATTTCTAAAATTTTCATATTTTTGTGCAATGTTAATAAATTATTAAAATGAATTCTTAATTTCTAAAACAATATTAATTTAGTTAAGAACTATAATCAATATAGGACATAAGACATAATTTACAAATATATTTACAATATTCCATTTTTTAAGCGACACTCTTCCAATGCAATATTTATGAAAAATATTTCTATATTAAAATAAATGAGTGATATATGAACGATATTAAAGGTATACCTTATGTAAATGAATGTAATTAATTAGATGCATTTTGTTAAAGAAAAAAAAATGTACAGAATAGAGGAGTACATACAATGTGATTGATTTTAGTTGTAGCATAATTAATTCTCTTTTATTATTAATATGACAAAAATTACTCTTTATAAATTTTTAAAATCTATTTAAACTACCTAAATATACAAGTAAAATTTCAATAATATACAGTTTGGTCAAAATGTCCTTTTCTATTTTCATTATTAGGTAAGTAGTGTACCTTTAAACAAATCGTGTTCGTTGCTATAATTTATTCAAAATGTCAAACTATCAAAGAAGAGCTTTTTAGCTTCTATTTTATAAAATATAATATTAAAATTTAATCTGAAGCATCAAATTAAATCGAATTGTATTATTCACTTTTGTTGTTCTAAAGGGTTCTCATACAAACCAATAGATGTCATTAGTGTGCCATTCGGAGTTGTATTTACATATGTTAAGTAGGCCTAAATCCTAATTACTAAATGTTATAAGCCAAAATGCGACATCGAACACAGCCTAAATGACCCTCGCATGTGGTACGAAGTCTGCATAACAAGTTATAGTCATCTATCAACAACAACGAATGTTAATAGCATTTTTTTAAAACCATAGTAATTACGTATATATATATATATATATATATATATATATATATATATATATATATATATATATATATATATATATATATATATATATATATATATATAATTATTGTTAATAGACATACCATCAAGATGACGACCACTTTCTTACCCTATTTAGACCAATTACTTGGAGTTACCGAAATGACGATAAACCTGATTTTTGACGTCAGCAAAAAGAGGGGGGAGGGACCCGAAGCCGGCACTCCGACAACAGCCGGCTCCGGCAGTCAGGACGAATCGACGACGGGGTTAAAAATTATAGGTAAGTTAAGCTTGTCTCACATTATTATAGTTTATTAATATCCACTAACACTTTTTGTATTTTTCAGTGATGTATTTTATTTTCATCGCGGATCAAAATTTCAACCTTTCTGCGATTAATATCAAAATTATCAAGTAATCATTACTCACTCCTTCGGCGACGAATGTCATCAAAATTTACAAGTATCGACGATCGAAATTATTATTCTTTGGAAGACCCCCTCAAAATTCACAAGTACGGGGATCTAAATTAAACAAATTATCCAGTGCGTAGTATATTTTGAATAGGGATTTTTCAAAATTCCAGTGCACTACCGGATCTAAACTTCGCCGGATTTGATATTTGTCGAGGATGCGAGTACAAAGCTCCCCACCCCAAAAACTCTGGTAAGTAATATTAATATATTTGTGATAAATTAAACAAAATTATATTTGAAAACAAATGTATCCTTACATATTTCTTAAAATTATTTTCAAACTTGGACATAAATGACCGAATTTATGTATAAATATCTAGTAACTAAATTTAGGATCCAAATCGGGGGTCCAGCATTGAAAAGCACTTGACAATTTCACAAAGACATTCCAAGAAAACCTATCCAACTTTTGAAGTAAAATATTCCTGAACGACGCATTTTTATTTGGTCGAAATTTTAAAGAGATTGGGAGGTCAAATTCGGTGATTCATGTCCAAGTCTGAAAAAAAATTTAAGAAATGTGTAAGGGTTTATTTGCTTTCAATTATAATTTGGTTTAGTTTATCACAAATAAATTAATATTACTTACCAGTGATTTTCAGGGTGAAGTGCTTTGCACTCACATGCCCGACAAATGTAAAATCCGGCGAAGTTTGATCCGGTAGCACACTGGTATTTTGAAAAATCCCAATTGAAAATATATTATGCACTGGATAATTTGTTAATATAGATCCCCGTACTTGTGAGTTTGGAGGGGGTCTTCCAAAAAATAATAATTTAATTCAGCGATACTTGTAAATTTGATGACATTCGTCGCCGAAGGAGTGAGTGATGATTACTTGATAATTTTGATATTAATTGCAGAAAGGTTGAAATTTTGAGCCACGATGAAAATAAAATACATCACTAAAAGTACAAGTACAAAAAGTGATGGGAGGAAAAATAGCAGGAATGCAGTCTAAGTTTGTTTATTATTTAGTCTGAGGCCTCAGACTAAATAATAAACAAATTTAGACTGTATTCCTGCGATTTTTCCTCCCATCAACATCATCAGTCGTTTATTCCATTTTACAACAAAAGGTGATGTTTCACCGATATAGTTTTTTTTCATAATTCTAGCGTAACTTCCACAATCTTCTGCATTTCACTTCCACCATTTTTAAATTAACTTTGGCGTGTACGCAGTTGTTAATGGGCCGTGTCAGCGGCGTGTTGCATCGTTGAATTGGGGGCCCATGCTCTATCTGACTACGTAGAGTATAATTTTCATGTAATTTTTACAACTTTTGCTGATGTACAACATTGTAATTCTGCTTCAACATTATATGTATTTATTTTTAATTCTCAACTTGAATTTTATAGTTGGTAAGTTAACAAACACACATTGTTATTTTTTATAATATGACAAATATGTAATGTATGTAGCTGAAGATGAGCGGATTTTGCTCGAAACGTCCTAAATAAATTTAACCAAATAATAGTGGAACTTGAAGGCCTTATATTTATTAATGCACATTATCGACATGGTTCCCTCACACAACATTTAAAATGAAATTTGTCTAACTGAAGATAGTAGTGCTGCAAAAAATTATGTATGTAACTCGCGAATAAACGGCTTTGAACGGCTCACTCATGAAAAAAGCACTGTTTAGCCACTTCTTATATAAAATACTATTTTTACATGCTGTAAATAAAATCAATCACACTGTAAATAAGACAAGTCATTATGTTTGTACATATAAGAACAAAGTAGCAAAGAATTATTTTTTAATGGGTTGTTTTATATTCGATTACTTATAGGAGTATTAAACTGAAAGTAATTTTGTGTAATACTAAAACTTGTATTTATAGTTTTATTTAGCATTTAAGTCGTATGTGCGGCGTTACCTGCATAATAATGAGGATCCCGTTCGTGAAAATGATGATGCCTCATACTAACGTCCTCATCACCAGGTTGATGCAGCTGCGGAATCAAGTTCAGCCATAAAGCGATTTTATGCCCTCGGTAATGGCTCTTCATCTTCGGTTTCGAAGCTGTAACAAACGGATTTCAATCAACAACGACTACGTGCTCAAACTTGTTCACGACTTTACAGTGCAGTATACTGTCAGCGAAGAATCTGCGAATTAAGATTCCAGCTAAATTTATTATAGCTGAAGTTCAATGAGTTTTACAATATAAAATTATACTGAATGCGAAGAAATGTTTCTTTATCTAACAAGAGTCATATGGAAATGAATAAGTTAATAGGGTATTCTCTGAGAACTACCAATATTAAAAATTTATTAAAAATATTAGTGTTTATCAATAACAGGGAAAAAATCATATTATAAATTAATTGTTACAAAAGATATAAAGCATTTCAATTTTGCTGATGTACTAGATGACCTTCCAATGGGAGACCAGTTGAAATCCCTACTCCCTGTTCGAATGTGATAAGACGCCGCATGAACCACTGATAGTACAACGCTGGTACTGTACAACTAGTACGTCACTATCACGTGACACAACAAAATCAAATTTTAAAAAGTAATATCTCGCTTATTAAAAGGAATTTTTAACTTGGGTTTTCACAGGTACTCTTAGATATAACTGTTCTTTAAGAAAAATAAATAAAAAAATATGAGAGAATACCCTATTATAAAAAAATCTTTTTCTTTTGTAAATGCTTGTAATGATTTATGATGGTGAATATTGAGCATGGAAGAAAAAACGCAGTAGTGGTCAAAAATACATGACCAAGAAATTTTTTTGTTTATACGTGGATTTGTATTTACTTCTACGTTATTTGTGATTTTATCCATTCTCGTCGTTCGTCATTAACCTTTCGAGTGTACTACCTATTTTTGTAACATGGCGTGCATAATGTGGTCTTTATGGCCCATTGATATTTCAAGTCTTTCATTAATGGCAAATATGTAAAATAACAAATGATTGTATAACTTTACTAATAATATTTATACATATAATTGTAATCCAGATATATTTTTAAAAGCAATTGAACCTAGCATTTATTACAATCCCTACATACTTGTCTGCGGTCTTGATTTTTTTGATATTAGGGATTTCCAAGCCCACGGTTTTTGAAGAAGTGAGTATTGCATATAAATTTTAGAATAAAGTATATTAATACAAAATAAAAATAATGATAAATTATATAGTATTTATAAATGAATCTTTAAATTGAAAAATATATACGTTCAAAACGGTTGCCAAATGACGCCACAATCTTAACGAGGTCACACAACGAAGTTATTTCATTTGATGGTGTTTGTGCGCATGCCTGTCTTTTACCGCGAATTATTTTTGTTGACGTTCACAGGTTAAATACACATGTGTAATAAGAAAACTGCAGTTAAACTTATTCGTTTAATTAAAAATATATACAAATAAAGAGCACACACATGCTGACTCAGTAACCGCCCAGTTGACGTGGATGCTAGTCAATTCAGGTTATATGTGGGTTACGTTTAATTTTCCCGCGCTACATATTTGTAGCTAAATTCACTTGATACAACTGTTCCTATCTCATAGTTCATAAAGCTTTCTCTCTTGCTGGCCAAGGTATTGCTGAGCTTGTGACGTCACGGGATGACGTCATGGCAAATTGTGAAATTCTTTCGCATTTTTCCCCCGTACTATAAATTTTAATGCAAAATAAAAAATATGGGTCTAATATTTTTATCTCTACATTAACATATAAAAAAATCAAAAAATCGTGGAAAACCCTTTTGGAGTACTTTTTCCATTTTTTTTTTGCATGAAGGTTTCTATTATGTTCGGTTTGTCACCTGCAGCAAGATTGACAGAGGCGTATTGGGGCCGGTACCTTATTTTAAATGCCAAAACGTTATTCCGGAACATTTTTCTCAAATTTTTGATTGAAAATTAAGATTTTATTGAATTGTGAATTAATTAAATTTAACAGGAAAATAGTGTATTTTTTCATAGTTCTTGCAGAAAATGATTAGTATTTCGATAAAAATTAATGAAGGCTATTTGAAAAATAATGCTTAACGAGTTTTACACGTTCCGGAAAATTTCGTTGAAGGTGACCTTTCATTAACCAATACGAGTTACGAGTACAGTACATCACTGTTATTGTTCACATTAAGTCGCTCTTTTCGGCCGGGAAAAATCTGATTGAGCAATCCAAATCGGATCGTAATCGTTCTTTCGATTTTTGATCATATACCCCCACCACAAAATTTTGGATTGCGATCTGAATTTTCGCATCGCTTTAAAACACCTATTATTTCAATATGATTGCTCTGATTGCTAGTCACAGTGAGGACCGTTGGTATTACTGTTTATCTTTTATGTTTGTACTACCTGTACACAAAACAAATACAAAATTTTCTTTGGTTTTGAGATATGTCTGTCGATATACCTAATGGAAAATACCGAGGAGAAGCAGTATGCATTAATTTATATTGACAATAATCATTTAATTAATTAGAAATAACTAATTTTTCTAAATTTGTTTTGGTCTACAAACAGGTTTGCAGAAAAGTTAAAATAAAAATACACGGTATGATTGCAATCATCATACGGCTAGTTCTATTGAGTCATGATTGTGACGTCAAACGATCGGATTTGTTCAAGCAGATCTGATTGGATCGATTACCGAAAGGAAACGGCTTGACACCAGATCGTTCCAAACTGACACTCATTAAAAGGGGTGAAATTTTATTTGCACGTTGGGTCCAATTTCCCCCATACATATATTTTATGTTCTAAATATTAACAAGAATGATTGAATTTTTGTTATAATACGGATTTTATATATGAAATTAGGAGCAAAAATAAGTTTTTTAAAAAGTTATTTAGATAATGAGGGAACCTATAGAGTCAATGATCCAGTTATGCACTCGAAAGATTTAAAATGTTACTTTATTACAGGTAATGAAATAGAAAATTAAATAACGAAAAATTGGCAATACATAAAATAAAACTACTCGTAGAAATGAGTAAATGTTACTCGAAATACTGAGTTATAGTAATTATTACAAAGTTCTAAACATGAAGCTATTGTAAATACAAAAATGCTTACATTTAAAAAATTATTTAAATAAGCCTAAAATTAAAGATTACAAAAACATATGAATTTATTATTTTTATTTATGTATATCATTAATTTTGTTTTTATTTATAAATATTTTTACTATTATGGGACAGAGATATTAGAAATTTTATACCAAAAAGTTTTAAATTTTATTTGTTAATATATTGCGTAGTTTTTAGTATAAAAGTGCTTAAGGAATGATTTAGTTGTGAACGTACCTATTAACTACTAACGGAAAGAAGAAAAAAATAGTTGAGAAAATAGAGTGAATTAGTTAGAAATTGGTTTCAGTCAAGAATGACTAAATACTCCAACTAGTTCGAAAGTTTCTAGTGCAGTTACTGTTGGTAAAGAATTCGTGAATTAAACTCACTGATGCTAAGGTAGAGCTGCGTTCCAGTTTCATAAGTTTCCCACGTGAGGGCTCTGTTCCTCGCCCGCTCTTGTTTGGCTGCAAGGGAGATGTGATCAGTTTTCTGAGGTCTGTTTTCGTTGGGGTCACCGCTCTTCGCGAAGTTCGTGAAGAGATTGAGAACAGTTTCTGCCACGGCGATATCCTGACGGGAGTAGTTGTGCGGGAAGTTTGGCGTGCCTCCCACCAGCGGCAACCCGAATATGTAATTAAGATCTTCGCCGCGCACTGATCCCAAACGCTGGAACAAAATCATATTTAGTTAAGATGATTAACATGAATAGTAAATGTTGGAATGCTGGATAGGTACATCTGTTTAACTACGGCTCATTGAATTTTATTGCAGAGAAATCCAATATCGTATTTCGCAAAGCTACAAGCTGAATGTAATTACGTACATTGATTATACATCATAGAGCAATAATAATCATACCAGTACGGTCTCGAGTAAGGTAGTAAGTAATTGTTTTATTGTTTCCTTTGTAAAACACACCAACAATAATATTTTATACAATAAACATATATGCTCCATTCTTTTGTAATTATAGGAATATAATCATAATAACATTTAAAAGCTGTGGAGTAGATATTTGTGTAACAAGTGCAGAAAATTAGTGATTCTGATATGACTGCCAGCGAATTTTGGAATTTGGATTTTTTATTAAGGTCTCTAAATATAAAATATATCCGAAAACCAAAAATACATGCATAGCAAATTTAGACTACTCGTACTACTAGACTATAATTATATGTTAAATTCTAAATATCATTGAGCAATAATCTTTTATTTATGATGAAGGACAAAGGATTCATTAAGATCCGAGAAGTGATAATTATAGCATTTTCCATTTATATACTTAGTGTGCATTTTTTGCACTGAGTGCATAAATCCTTTTACATTTACATTATCAGTGCGCACTAACTGAGTTTTACTTGTTCCATTTATAGTTTCCGAATGGATTAATTCTTACACAGTGCATTCTTTCTTAAAGCGTTTTCCATTTATATATTTAGTTTTGCACTCAGTGCAGGCAATTACGTTATACCCGGCACTAGTTGTTGTTACTTGTGCGACTGCACTAGCAAGAACTGACGATCGGTAATAGCGTTTTCCATTTACATATTTAGTTTTGCACTCAGTGTAGGCAATGACATCATGCCCGGCACTAGTTGTTGTTATAACACGTACGTAGTGCATTTTAAATGAAATGTGATGCCAAAGTCCAGTGCAAGTATATTAGATGTCACTTTCAATTACATAGATTATGTATAGGGTTGCCAACAGTCCCGGATTTTCCGGAACGTCCCGCTTCTTCAGCTTTTTTGATACGTCCTGTCCAAAGTATTTGAGGAACGTCATTTGTCCCAGAAATTAGGTCAAACGAATATTTAAGGTATAATAATTCAAAAAATGGCGCGTATTTACTAAAACGACCTGATGAAGTGTATAAGATCTCAAAATAAATACAGTTACAAAGACAAAAAATAATTGTAGGTGACATATTTTTATAAATAATATGTATATGGCCCTCTTCTGTATAGACCTGCAAGGCTATAAGTCTTAGTACAGATCAGTAAATCTATAAAAAAAAAACTACATCAATTTTGTTAATTAATATCAAGTTATACAAAAGAGTGGCAGTTTTCGTTGCGTATTTCTTAATTATTCACAGAATTACAGTTTTGAACAGACTAGAGACTACTAACGTAAAAGCTAATTTTATATTATTATTAATCTTCGATAAATAAAACGTAATTCTTTGAGTTAAAATGCTTTGTTATTAAAAAATATGACTTTTTTTTAACATAAATTAACTACATTTTCTTTGTAATTCAGCACTAACAAATATTTAAATTGTATTATTTATGAAAATTAATTATATTTAAGTTTGAAATGGGAACACACTTTTCGTTTAATGTTTTTACCTTCCGTCACCTTTAGGTAAGGAAGGTATTGTCTTTGATCAAAAAATTCGGTGGTTTATGATGAATAAGCACGTTTTAGAGTCCCTTCAATAAGATTTTACTATTGTTCCTCGAGGCATTTGTATAAAATAAATATAACTGCCGGAAGGTAATGTACTGGAAATATAGAATCTTGCCCAAGAAACTTTCTGTATGGAATTTGTATAAAATACATAGAACTGACGGAAGGTAATGTGCTGGCTACATTACATTATCAACAATCAACAACCCAAATCGCTAAATTATTTATTTTAAATGCAAGTTGCAAAATTTAATGGGGACTTATATAATTCACACTTTTCGGACGCCATCTAGTGAGTAAAAAAGTATTTGATAAGTAGTTACAGTGAGCAAAATTTAGCTCTACAGTTTGACATTTATCAACAACTGTTCTTTGAAAGGAAACGTAAACATGTCAGTCCCCATTAAGCAAATAAGCTTTTTTACGTCTGTTAAAAATGTACAATTTTTTTCATTAAAATGGATTTATAAAGTATCTCTTTTTTTAATACATGAAAGTGTGAAAAAAGTGCACTTTTTTAACGCTGCGGAGTGAAATAATGAAACGCTACGGCACTTTTTTTCACGCTCCAATTGCAGATGTAAAAAATTTGTATGCAACTCGTGAGTAATTAAACTCGATACATTTGCGCACTCGCCTTCGGCACGTTCGGCAAATATTCCTTCTCGTGAAAAAAAGATATATTTTATTCACGAGTACATAAATAACTGTTTCTATGCATTGTAATACCCTAATACAGTTTATTGGCATTATTTTAAAAGCAGTGCTTTGAAGTTGAAGCGTCCATGATTACTTTAATAAAACCTCTTTTTTACATTTTAGCTTTATGAAATACATTAAACGTTACACTTTTTATTTTGTTTTGCCATTTTTAGAATATGAAATGCTTTTTTACTTAGGGCCGGTATTTTCACTTGCGAATAAAGGTTTAGATAAATTTATCCTTCGGATAAATATTTTTGTCGTCTTTTCACTTGCAAATAAATTTATTCGAAAGAATAACATCTGTTATTCGCGAGATAAATTATTCGGTAGTTGGGTAGCGAATAACCGTTTATTCGTAAGTTCATTACATTTCCACATAGTGCAGATTTATTAACAAAATGGATATATTAAATATTATGATGATATTTTCAACTATGAATTAATAAATAACGTGAGAAATCGATCACACACCATCAGACAGCAACATAACCACATAAATGAAATAATTTTTGACAGGTTCCGATTATGAAAACAATTTAGGATCACATATTGGCGATCGCATTTGATCTCAACCAGTAAATAGGTAAATCATTATAAAGATCCTGTCATTTGACGCTGGCAACATATTTTAGAATTTTGGATACTTTTGTTGAATATATTGACAAACATTTACTTTGAACTGAAACAAATATACAAAAAGTACAAGAACAATTTTACAATATACATATCCCGCTTACCGCATATGAGTGCTGAATTAGATGGTCCACTTGTTAAATTACAGTCTCCCGGGGTTAAAAATGCATAATATAGATCACATTGACATTAAAGATGTCAAACAAAATTTTGACAACTACGGATTCAAAGGTAGTTGACACATTTCATCCTTGTCTGCTTAACGTGGCTACGCCAAACTCCATCCTTCTCTACTGGCACATATTCACACTGCAAGGCTACCAATTCACGAACGTTAAAGTTATTCGACAGATAGCTATTTGTTTGTGTAAAATGTGTGAAAAGACGCAATGGAATTATTCGTTGGATAAATATATAGAATAAATTTATTTAACGAATACTTATTCGAAACTTTATTCGGAAGTGAAAATACCGGGCCTTATTCGAATATATTCTTTTATGAGATTATGACATGCCTATTGTACGGTTTGTATTTAATAATGAGCCTGTTTTACATTTTTCAAAAAGTATTTTAAATGAAAGTTTATTCAATATTTTTCTTATTAATAATTTATTTTTTTAATAATTTGTTGTTATTTTCGTAAATAATTAAATACAAATATTGGCGCCAAAAATAGTCATGAAAAACAACCCCCTACTCCTGTGTCGTAGAATCACAGACATTACGTCGTTCACAGCCAATAGAAAAACAGTTTTTCCATCACCTACATTTATTTTTGTTATTTAGATAAATAAACGTAGGCGATAGTTTGTCACATGTTAATAAAAAACTATTAATTTGACATTTAACGCTGACATTTTCCATTATAAATGAGTAATAATGGCTAATACAGAATATATTCAAGCTAAGTCGGACAGTTTACCGAAAATCGAAAGCTGGATGATGCTGAATTTATATCAGAAAACGACTGTTTTACTGTTGCCGAAATAAAGTGTTTTAAAGAGTTAAGGTAAAATAAAATGTAAAAACCCAACCATCAGCTCTTCGACCTACTGCTTCCAGCTACAATTTTCTTTTCTTCGCATCTTTTGGAATATTTATAAATTAAATAGTAGGTTTATTCCTAGCGCATTTTTGCAAGACGGCACAATACGATACTGTAAATTACTCATTTTATATTGAATTTTGTATTATCTGGTCTGTGAATTTGACACTTGTTTGGCACCTTTGACAATATAGTTATCATAACACTTGTAACAAAACACAAAAGGCGATTCCGGGCGACATACCCGTTCACTTCTTCGGATTACTTACGGTTAGTTACGGTATGATATGGTTAATGGTGGCGCCAAAAATCGTTGGTTCACTTGTTGACACCGTGCTTGGTGGTTATGTATATTCTGCGACATTCAAAACTGTCAAAAATAGTGTCTGACAATTAAAATGCATTAACGGAGAAAGATAGTTTTTTCCATATTTGTCCAAAAAAGAGTCAAAGAAAATAATGTCACCCTGTTTGACATAAGCCCACGATTCCGACTGTTTTGACTTTTCACATTTTAAAAAAAGACATGATAAAAAGAGATAGAAATAGTGAACAGAGAGCTGACCCGACTCGCAAACCCGTTCAGCTGTGAGCACTGATCCAAGCATACCGGGTACGTTGTTCCTAGCGCCCGAATGTGTGAACGTACCTGAACGCAACATACCGCAAGTGAACGGTTGTCGCCCGAAATCGCCTTAAGAATTGACACTAAGGGATCAATTGGAGCCGATGAAGGTGTATGTGTTTTGACGTCACATTCTGTTTCAGATCACGTGACTTTCAAAAATTAATTGTAAAATATCTAATGGATATTTGGTGATATTTTTAAATTTGAGGCAATTTAAATAATATCTTTTTCAATTTAATACTTAGAAGGCAAATAACAATTCTTGCAACAGCTCTATTCTATAATTTTGATATTTGACATTATACAGGATTTGCATTGAAAACCGGAACAAAGGAATTATTCATGGGATTTTAAATAAGTGCAGAAATTGGCTCTCCTGTAACTTTTAGAAGAAAACTACAAGAATATAATGTTGTTTATAATTATGTTTTACATCAAAAAAAGGTTAAATTCGACGTAACAGCACATCTGCATCACGAGATATTTCAGAAATAAAATATTACAATTTCATCAAGCATCAGACGCCATGGAAATAAAACACAAAATCATAGTCACATATGACTACATAGACAGTTTAATAAAGTATCACTGCTCATATTGATTTAATTTTTTTAATATAAATATAATTTTAAACAACTTTTTATTTTTAGTTTTACTCTAAAAGTTACTGGGGTGCTAATACCCACACTTATTTAAAATCTCATGTTAAAGTTAATCTACTACGGAATTAATAAAGTTTCGGACTAGCAGTCAATATTACAATTTTATTCTGCTAGTCCGAAACTTTATTAATTCCATCCCTAACACAGTCGAACATCGTTTTTTTGAATTTTTTAATCTACTATATTCCGGTTTTTTCTTAGTTATTAATATGATTAAATTAAAATTAATTGAACATCTTATGAAAGAGGACAACCTTTTAAATTAAATAATTCAAGATATGTTCTACAATATCGAATATTATATAATTGTGAAATTATAAATAAATCAAATTTAGCACTGGCTGAAATCTAACTGACAGTACGACAGTGACAAAAAACTGCTGAGTTCGGTTAGGATGGGTAAGCGGTGATGACTGTATACAATCTTTAAATATACAGATATAGAAATTATAATTAGAAAATATTATATTTACCTGTGGAAAATCACTATCCTTTGTTTGATAAGCAAAATGTGCAAAATAAGTAGTCGCCCCTCTCCTTGCGTGAAGATATGCCACTCTTAAAAGTGGAGCCACCGTTGCTCCATCACTTAAAGCCTCTAACGTCGAATCCCTTATATTTATAGGGTGCTGTATGGGCTTATCCCAATCCGTATACTCATTCCTCACTGCGCTGAATATCTCATTGAGGTGATACACATACGCATTGCGAATATACGTCCTCAGCACTCGATTTCTCTGCTCCTCTTCAAACCCATACTGGATGTCCGTCGCGCTGAAGTCCGCGTAGCTCTCGCTTGACGCTGCCATGAGAAGCAACTGACACGTGATGAAGGTATCGCTTGCTCTCTCCATGGCTCTCGCAGCGGTGCCTACTCCCCCAGGGGTCCACGGGGCCCAGGCGGACATGAACCTAGGACGAGGCACACGGGCGGAGAGAAGGGTGGGTAGAGGCATCCCGCGAAGGCAACCAGCGATGTCGGCGAGATCGTCTTCCGAGCCAACGGACAAGCAGCCGGTTTGTTCGCCGATTAGCTTGCGAAGATTGTCAGGGTTGGTGGTGGTGGCCCATGGGCTTAAAGAGGTGCCGCTCATTAAAACAACTCGGTGGAATAGACCTGTAGATAAAATACCAATCAATTTCATAATCAGATTTTTTTATAAATATACTGGATCTCCCAAAAAAACTGGTTTATTCCTTAAACTATTATTTTTTATCAATAGCATTTACGAGTACATTACATACTTAGAAACTAGATTAATAAAACGTTAAATGACGTAAAAAGTAAAATTTTATTTATTTATTTATTTCGTGTTATATACTTTGACAAATGTATAAAAAATTAATTAATTAATTAATTTTTCTTACAAACATTTATAATGAAAGATTAACTTATTGTACATGGCTGAATTAAGAATATCATGTAGGCAGTGGCGTAGCTATCTTTTTCAGCGCCCGGGGCTAAATATTTGTAGGTGCCGCCTCCCAACTGCGGCGCTCGGAGTGCCTGAACTCTTAGCCACGCTACTGCAAGTAGACCCATTTTTTTTTTAAAAAAACACTGTAAATTCAAAATAAGAAAATTAATTTTAATTCCGGTTGAATTATTATATACAATAATGTCATATTTTGTGCAATTTAATATGCTTTTAAATCTAGTTTCTAAGTATGTATTATAAATGCTATAGATTTAAAAATATTTTTTTGTGTGTGATTCTTTCTTGCAAAAAGGGGAACGAATATATAGAATGGCAATAAATTATTATACGCCCTTGTATACGTAATATTTAAATAAGTATTATTGTATTTGTTTCTACTTTTAGTCTGTTTATTTAGAAATGAATTGATAATCTAGTCGAATTTGTTGTCCATTCTTTACACTCCTTTTGAGGAGTATATATAAATAATTATTACATGTTAAAATTTAAAATATTTATGTCTTTAAATCCGTGATCGTTCATTTTAAAAACAATTCTATTTTATTCAAAAACAGCGTGAGCCTTCGAACCTGTCCAAGAGAGAATAATAATTCTAAATTTGCTGTCTTAGATGTCATACACAGAATCTCAATTCTGGAACAGTTTCGAACTCACGATTTAAAAAAAGCTAAGCTTCATATCTAGAGATGTTAGCTTGCCTGTATATATATAGTGCTTATGTTTGATATATCATAGAGCGTGTTGGCCGTAGATGAAAAAATAAAAAATGAATTATGTTTATAAATACAGATGAAACGAAAATAGTAGGTACATTTTGCAGGAAGCAATGCATTTTTAATTTCTTTTGTGAAATGTTATGTTATACCTTTGGCTTGAGGTGCAATAAGAAGCAAGTTGGCTATGGCAGATCCAGAACCGTGTCCAAGTATGGTAACCCTTGAAGAATCGCCGCCAAAGGCCGCTATATTGGCCCGTACCCAACGTAGAGCTGCCACTAGATCCTGCAGGGCCAAGCACCCGTCGTCTTGTGCTACCCCTGCCACTACTGCTGCAGTAGACACCGTTCTCAAAAATCCTGCAATAATTATTTCAAATTCAAGACAGGATTCATTCAGAATTCCACATTATTATAGCACTATGATGAACAATCCTTCCAAGAAATTTTTCGCCACCAAGAATTGGTTGCCAAAGAAGATTTAAAATTAAACTAATTCATATTAACTATTACAAACATAAGTATATAGACATAAAAATTTACTTAAAAATTGCGTAAATATTTGTTTAAGACCAACAGGTCTTAAATAATTTCTGAATTTTAAATGGTGAACCCCTTTGAAGTAGCAACCATTTTTACATATTTGATAAACCAGTTGTTAGTTCATAGAATAGGGCAGCACAAACTTGATGTCCTATTATAAAAATAATAATTTGGTTATAAGCCCAAGTGCGCGCGCAAACCCCCCTACAAGCCGACTGCCGTATCGATCGGTGAGCGTCACAGCGTCAGTATCTGTTTGGCTATCGTAAAGAGCATGCGCGTTGCCCGCTGTCTCGCGTCGTTGCTGTATTTTTGCAATTAACCCGCGTTGTTAGGGTTTGATTCATATTCTTGTTTTTAATAATAGTATTTCGTGTAGAGTGGGTTTGCATATGTTTCTTTCGAGTGACATCATCGGATTGCATCTATTGTTGTGGCATCGTAGTATAAATACATTTCTTCATTCTTGTATTTTGGTTTGGTCGTTTACTAGGTTCATTTAGGGTTCCTGATATTACTTTAGCTAGATTTGTTTGTTCAAAGATTTATTAATTGACTTGGATAATTTGTACCATATAGTACTTGGTTGTATATTTAGTTGATTGTGGTTAAGATTGCTTTTGTTCAATACGCTATATCACATATCTCTTAAAATTGATTTTCATTTGTTGTTGTTAATTTTGTTTCAATTAAGCTTAGTACGTTGTTAGTTCGTAAAACTGACTGGTCCTTTGATCGTTTGTATTCGTTCGTTCGCTCCTTCGTTTGTTTCACAAAATTATATTGTCCTGGTTATATTGGCCAAGTCCAGTGGTGTGAACCAGCTATCGAATCTTGTCAGGTTCATCCACAATGTTTAATCCGAGCATTAACTCTCGTGGGTTTGTACCATCCATAGTTCATTCAATACTATTTAAACATTTAATTTGCATATAGTTTTTTTTCATACATTAACAACAAACATATTTCTTCTGTTTCTCTTGTAATAAGCGAGATACAAGGTATTTTCAAAATGAGAGAACAACAAATTTGGCCCGTAGCTCAAAAATAAAATAAGATAGGAAATTTCTGTGGCGACTGTTAATTTTGTCTCGAAATGGTTTTGCTCTCTCGTTAATATTACCCGAGTTACCTTAAAATGAAATTATATGGAATACAAATGATGCGATCTATTTTAGCCACCAGTAATCACTACTAATATAAAATAACTCTAATTGCTTTGTACATAGATATAAATATAATAATCTGAGGAAATATGAGCATGTATCTACAGGTGTTTTCTTTAAAACAACCAGTGATTTTTGTGCCAACTAATGACTTAAGAGAAAAATATTATACTTACAATAAAATGTTCAGGAATAAGAGACTCATTTATCACACCAGTAATTCAAATTCAATCATTGGTTCTTTCGATAGTTCTCAAACGGTAGAACAAAATTATAGTTCTAATTTAAATGATATAAATATTGTATAGAGTTTAGTATCAATTATTTAGAGAAAAAATGGTATTAAAAGTTAGACATAACACGAAAATGGAAAATATCACAGCAGTATATTATGTGTGAAATTCGGGGAGAATGTTATGGTAACATACTTTGATAAGCTTCAGCAAGTTTGTGGAAATGAGGTTATGTTAAGATTACAAGCCTTCCGCCAACTGGACCCCCTCACGACAAAGTGTTGTCCCATTCTGTACTGAAGAGCTAACTTTTACCTCTCGCTAAGAGAGGTATTGGATTCATGCTAAAAATGGCATATTTAGATTTTACTGAATAAGCACGTTTTACGGCCCCTAGAATCCGATTATAACATTTTTACGATGATGTCCGTATGCGTGTGCGTGCGTGTGTGTGTGTGTGTGTGTGTGTGTGTGTGTGTGTGTGTGTGTGTGTGTGTGTGTGTGTTTGTTTGTGTGTGCGTGTGTGTGTGTGCGTGTGTGTGTGTGCGTGTGTGTCTGTGTGTGCGTGTGTGTCTGTGTGTGCGTGTGTGTCTGTGTGTGCGTGTGTGTCTGTGTGTGCGTGTGTGTGCGCGTGTGTGTCTGTGTGTGCGTGTGTGTGTGTGCGTGTGTGTGTGCGTGTGTGTGTGTGTGCGTGTGTGTCTGTGTGCGCGCGTGCGCGTTTGTGTGTGTGTGTGGATGTTGGATCCACGATTGCTCAAATACTATAAGACTTAAGACATTTTTAAGTACGGATTGCTCAGTCTAACAATAATGGAAAGAGTTGATTAAGTTTTGGTAACAATTAGACAACCGGAAGCAGTAGTTCCAAGAAAAAAATCATCTAAATATTATTTATCGAAAATTTATGTAAATACTTATATTAAAGAACGTTAAATCCTTTATTCGATAAAAATAAATTCATTATTATATCTTCTATAGATTTAGAGATAAAGAAATGCATATGAAATAATTTCATGTAAAAATTCTCACATCAATCTACTTCAAGGCGAGAAATTCAAATGTAATTCACACATAAATGTCACTGTCAAAAATATTTGTACATCATTATGAAGATTATGAAAATAAATAAAAAGTCAGCAACGCAAAAGAATATACCTAAAAAAGAATATAAAAGGAATTTGCGAAAAATTGACGAGTAAAAGAAAAAGAAAAGGAAAGTAGAAAAAATTCCGGATATTGAATATAAAGAAAATGTATGTATTGTACATAATTTATATTAAAATAATTATTTTGTAGTGAGACATGAATATATGTATTTGTAGTTAAAAATATTTTTCGTTTTATGCGTACAACCAGGTAAAATATCTGGCGAGAGGTTATGTGCTGGCCACATCAGATTTTTTGATTTCCTGTCAGTGCACTGTCACAACCTCCTTATTCAACCGATCTCTAACCGTTCGATTTTTTTTCTTAAAGTGGTCGCAAAAGAATACTATTTTGAACAGGCCTTAAAATATATCCCTGAAAATAAGTTGCAGAGTACCAGCAATGGAATCACCGTTGGCAATAGCCTGTGCAAGTACAAGGGAACTATTTTGACTTTGAAGATAATTACATAGTGGTTTTAAAAGTAAATAAAGGTTTTTTCTAACCAGCCATTGTCAGACCTCGCATATGTATAAACAAAAAAAGAACTTTCATATACATTCTACCTAGTTAGTAAGTATGAAACAATAAGCCAGTTATATTTAATTCAATTTTGTATTTCATTACAAGTATCCAGTATATTAAATCAGACGCGTTTTATTCTAGTTTTATAAACAATTTGTTCAGAAGTCCATATTACTGTAAAATATACTCGTAAATTACTTTGTGCTTTCAACGTTATTCATTACATTTTAAATAAAAGACAACAGCAATGGCAAAATGAATGTCAATGTCAGATGCTTTGAAAGCAACAAAGTCATAAAATAATGAATTCAATGTTTCTTCCTTGTAATATTGTAAAAGCCGTAAGCAGTAACGAACTGTTAACCGGAAAGCTGTTTGCACAACTCTGATAAAAAGACTATTCCTAATTACTCAACAGTACAAACGAGGTTATTCTTCCTAGTTGAGTTTCCTACAAAGAAAGAACGACGATTGCGATTCGTTCGCAGTTTAAATAAAGTCAGTGGCTGCAGGGTTCGCTTACAGCGGTTTTTTGATCAAGGATAATTGGGCCGAGCGAGCAGAACGGCGAGGAAACTAGAACGGATGACGTTACCACAAATTGGGTACAAATTCGCTCTGCCCATTTTCACACTTGATACATCGATAGTCTTAAGTGTTCTTGCTATGGATTTTCCATTAGTTCGAGAGGAAACGGGATACTTCCATGTCGTCTCCATTCAAATTACAGCTACAACTTGTTCAATTACAATTGATTTTTGTTGGTGTTATTTTGGCAAAGTGTTTAACAATTACTTCTACCATTTATATTGGGTTAAAGAAAAACTTTTTTTCAAAAAAATGAGTGAAGTAAGTCAACTGAGCTCTTTTAAATGAATGCGATAATGAATGTGGACGAGGCAAAAGAAGTGAGGAATGTGTGGCGAAGGATGATTGTTGCGTAACTATTATTGTGGTCCGGATGCGATATTTCGCAACCGAAAATCAGTCACTTTAATGTGATAAGAGTGAGGAATATTTGCTGTATGAAGATATACTGTTAGCAGAATGTTGAAGAGTGGAGTGAGCCATATGAGTTCTTATTGTTGTTATTAATGTTTTCGTGTCTGTGCTAACCCACAAAGTGGAATATGTGCAATCTTTATGTATGCATACATTTTGATAGCAATGATTTTAATGTTTTAAGTATTTAATTATCTACAAAATGTACGGTTATAATTGATTGGGTAAATGCAAATTTAGTACAAAAACAAACCAAGTCCAGTTGTTTATTATTTTCTAATATATGGTAGATCCAGAAAATAAAATTTCATACTTAACACTGTTTTTATGCATGCTTACATTATATGCATGGAGAAAAATATCCACTGTTATACAATGATATGAACGGTTTTGAAAAGAGAAGTTTTCATTGTTTCCCAAAAATCTGAATTTTTGGAAATGGTCTGAATTAAATATTTTATTTTATCATTAAAGTTCGGAAATCTATGTATAAATCTACTCTTATAAGAATAAAATAAAAAGGCAGCTTCATTCGTCCTTGTTCAAATGAATGAATCATATCTATGTATTATAAAGTGATTTAAATGATTATTTTTTGACGTTTCTAAAAACCAATGAAATGCTTCATTTTGTGTCACGTGTCTGCGTTTTAACCAATCCTGTTATCATAGATCAAACAAAAAAATCTGATGTGGCCAGCACATTACCTTCCGTCAGTTCTATGTATTTTGTATAAATGTCATACAGAAAGTTCCTTGCAAAAGGTTACATTTCTTGTACATTACCTTAAGGCAGTTGTTTGTATATATTTTATACAAATTCCATACAGAAAGTTTCTAACAAAAGATCCTATATTTCCAGTAAAATTATAACATAAACATACTGTCAACTGCACTTGACACTGACACCTTTCAATCAGCTGACTAATATATATAATATTTAATTTCTTTATAATTTTTTAACTCTATGTCCATTTAATATGAAGTATAAAATGCATTCAAATCGTATAGAGAATAAATAATTCTTTAATATTTATAATAACATTAAATGTTAAAAAATGATATTTAACATCGTTTTTTCAAGAAAAACTATTAAAATCATCAAATGAGGGTACTTCCGGTTGACCAATTATAACCAAAATCTAATCAGCTCTTCACATGGATGTAGCGAAGAGGAATACGAAAGAATTATAATTTTTGGAATTGTAGTATTAGAGTTATCGCATTAGAAAATTTTGTCACACACACACACACACACACACACACACACACATACATACACACACACATACAGACATCATCGTAAAAATTTGATGTGGCCAGCACATTACCTTCCGTCAGTTCTATGTATTTTATATAAATGTCATACAGAAAAAGATTATATTTCTTGTACATTACCTTAAGGCAGTTGTATGTATTTTAAACAATTCCACATTCTAACAAAAGATCCTATATTTCCTGTAAAATTATAAGATAAACATACTGTCAACTGCACTTGACACTGACACCTTTCAATCAGAATTTTCTATTTTCTTAATGTAGCAGCTGTTTCCAGAGTTATAGCAAAGCTGACTAATATACCTACATGATATTTAATGTCTTCATAATTTTTTAACTCTATGTCCATTTAATATGAAGTATAAAATGCATTCAAATTGTATAGAGAATAAATAATTCTTTAATATTTATAATAACATTAAATGTGAAAAAATGATATTTAACATCGTTTTTTCAAGAAAAACTGTTAAAATCTTTAAATGAGGGTACTTCCGGTTGACCAATTATAACCAAAATCTAATCAGCTCTTCACATGGCTGTAACGAAGAGGAATACGAAAGAATTATAATTTTTGGAATTGTAGTATTAGAGTTATCGCATTAGAAAATTTTGTCACACACAGACACACACACACACACACACACACACACACACACACACACACACATACATACACACACACACACACACACACACACACACACACACACACACACACACACACACACACACACATACAGACATCATCGTAAAAATAGTAAAATCGTATTGTAGGGACCCTAAAACGTGCTTATTCATCAAAAACTCACCACCGAATTTTTTGACCAAAGACAATACCTTCCTTACCTAAAGGTGACGGAAGGTAAATATATATATATATATATATATATATATATATATATATATATATATATATATATATATATATATAAAGGGTTTTTCAATAAGGGCGGGTCGATGTTAAAATGGAATAAAACAAGATGTGTGTGAGGTATTAACGAAATTCTTTTTTTAAGGCCCATGTATGCCATTATGTATGGAATATTATATCCTTCAAATGTCCGCCGCGGCTTCTCACGGTGGCACGGATTCGAGTGGTCCAATTTTCAATGACTCTGCCGCATAGATCCGGCTGAATTTGAGCGATGGC
Organism: Harpalus rubripes; assembly: GCA_963082715.1. NCBI lineage: Eukaryota > Metazoa > Arthropoda > Insecta > Coleoptera > Carabidae > Harpalus > Harpalus rubripes. The sequence continues at coordinate 38,055,914 of OY720457.1, read as the reverse complement.
ATTGGTAATGTTAACTTTAAGGGCATCCGTCGATTGCGGCTTATTGGCATAGACCTGCGACTTCAGGAAACCCCACAAGAAAAAGTCTAGTGGGGTCAAATCGCACGATCTTGGTGGCCAATTCACGTCACCTCTGCGAGAGATAACCGTACCCTCAAATCGTTCATGCAGAAGGTCCATTGTGGCGTCCGCTGTGTGGCACGTAGCGCCGTCCTGCTGGAAAAACATGTCGTTTACCTCCATATCATCCAATTTGGGAAAAAAGAAATCTCTTATCATCGTTCTGTAGCGCTCGCCATTGACGGTGATGGCCTCACCAACGTCGTTTTCAAAAAAGTACGGACCAATGACGCCGCCGGCCCAAAATCCGCACCAAACGGAAACTTTTTGTGGATGCATTCCGACCTGGTGAACCTCGTGTGGGTTGGTGTCGTCCCATATACGGCAATTGTGTTTATTAACATAGCCATTCATCAAAAAATGCGCCTCATCGCTAAAGATGATTTTTCGGCCAAAATTGGGGTCCTCTTCCAAACGCTCCGAAGCCCAGTCAGCGAACAAACGGCGTTGTCTATTGTCATTAACTTTGAGCTCCTGGGTCAATTGGATCTCGTATGGGTGTAGGCCCAAGTCCCGACGCAAAATTCGCCAAGTTGAAGTCTGCGAAAGGCCGAGTTCTTGTGCACAGCGAGCAATTGATTGCCTCGGGTTCTCCTGCACACTTTCTCGGACCGCGGCAATGTTCTCGGCCGATCTGGCGTTCCTTTGACGTACGGGTGTTGGCTGATTATTTACCGAACCGGTCGTCTCGAATTTGGCCACCAAACGTTGGAGAGTCGACTTTGAAGGGCCACCGCGTCTGCCGTAAAATGGGCGCAACGCGCAACGTTTTCACTAACGTGCATTCATTTTGATAATACAGTTTTATCATTTGGAAGTGCTGCTCAATCGTGTAACTTGCCATGGTGATTTGGCATCTGTGACAGAATAATAAACAACAGATTTGACAGACGCCACCAAAACAACATCGCCGCCACAGTCTGCCAACATCGACCCGCCCTTATTGAAAAACCCTTTATATATGTATATATATATATATATATATATATATATATATATATATATATATATATATATATATATACACGTACATATAATCTAGGTTGTCATTATTATATTGAGAATAAAGCTCTAGTGATTATTGCCGGGAATAATCTCTGTAGCTCTTATTTTTGATGACATATGTCAGATACCTAAATACATAAGTAAAATGAGCGGGTGCCGTTTCTAATCATGAAATAAACCAAAAAAATCTAGAAACCACTTTTAGAAGTGCCATAATTAGTAACTATAAAATAATTCCTGATTATTTATATTTATTTTGCTTTGTCAAAGTTGTGTTTTAGTTGTCAAAGCAGACTTGCCAACTGAGCCATGTAAATAAATGAAGCTAGTAAATTATGACAGTAGATGGCATTACAATAGTATAAAAGTCTGATTCCGTCGTTTGAAAAAAATTTGTGGATCAAAAAAAAAATCTAATTAAATATTACTCGGGAGTTCGATAAATTAGAAAATAATTCTCCAGTAATTGCCAAATGGCAACAAGTTTTCGAAAGATCTGTCAAAATATTTTCAATTTATTCTCGCTCTCTTGTTATATTATTATTGAGAAAAAACTTTTATTTTGTTAAACAAAACCTTTCCACCTAAAAAATGTAAAAGCGACAAAAACTACATAACCACTATCCGGTGTTTAAACCCTGGACCTGTGGACTACTGCCCAATGCTCTTTGTACAATTTGAGCTAAAAGAGGTCACGGACAAATCTCAAATATGAGGACTGATTTCTTCATGTTTTTGTAAATGAAATGTCATACGCTGACAATTTAACAGTCCATATATCAGTTGCAAATGATATTTTTATTTGAAGCTTTCGGTACCAGCGATATTTAAAATGAATTTAATATAAATTGAACATTCACCCTCATCCGATTCTTAAAACCGGGACCTTCAGATTGGAAATCATGCTTTACCAACTGAAAACTAAACTAACGGATTCTATGGCCAGTTTCAGAAGAGAAGCTATTTTTTTTGTTAATTTTCAATAGGATATGTACATTTCCTGTATGGTTATTGAATAATAAAAACATTAAATAAAATATTAACTTTACAAATTTGAAAGCGTGAAGCTTAATATAATAATTATTTATAAATGTTGCAGACCTACTCTTCCAAAAATGTACCTACAGGTATTTTAATTTACCACAGAGCATTAAATTTTAATATACAATTTTCGTTAAAACTTTACAATTCGAACATGGGTGTGAGTGAGAAATTTACAATACAATTTTGCATTAATTTTTTACTTGAAAGTTTGACTTAAATTATTCATTTTCCATCTTGTAATTAAAATGCATGTAATTATAAAAATTTCCAGCCACAAATTCGATTCTGTGAAAACATTTCTTAAGTATTTTCTGAATTTTTTATCAACTGGTTTAATTTCTGCAAACAAAAATCTAAAAATATCTGATATTTTAGACGTTATAGCCTAGAATTGTAAATGATTCTTAAATTAACTTTCAAAGTAAATAAAATTCAATTGTACAAATGAATAATAATTTGATAGTTTTTAATAACATAAAAATAGAAGTCTGATTCAAATTTATTGAAATAAATAAATTTATTTTTGTTATATATTTACACTTTTAATTTTATAATACAAAAGCATTGTTTATTTTTAAAAAAGTGTGCGCCTTGTTTAAGAATTAGTAGCATAAATTTAATGATTTGGTAAAAGGTTTGAATTAAATAAATAATACGCAACGTGCTGTTGACGAAATTCGAATTTTCAAATTTCGAATACATAAAAATTCGTGACATGACTTGTTCTAGCCTGCTCTCTGAGTCTGAACGCCGAGACTTGTTGCTTATTTGTTGAAAGTAAATATTTTTAATTAACATGTTACCGCGAAGTAAAATTTGGAAATATTTTTCTAAAATTATAATATTAAAGCAACGTGTAATGACAATTAACTTTCACTCGAAAATATGTAATTATAATTTCATAAATACTGGAAATTCGAATTTTGAATGTGTGGTAAAATTCTAATTTTGATTAAAATTTGAATTCCGAATTTTTTTTGAAATGAATTATTCAGTTCATTTTGAAAATATTATAAACTTGCCGTTTCTTAGCGGCAGCTTGGACGCTGGAATGGGAAAACTATTAATCGCCTGGTCTGAATTCTTGAGCGGTAACCCCCCCCCCCCATAAGTTGTTACTTCACAAAAAAGTCCAATGAAGGTTTAGCAGCGGAAATATGCCTTTTTATAAAAATTGATAGAAATAGTTTTACATCATAACCAAATACTTGTTGTTAATGTTGTATTGTATCTATTAAAATACGTATATTTCGAATATGCAAACTTTAAATAAATTTAACTGCTAATTTACTATACATATATTTAAATCGCAGTTCTATCTACTGAACCGTTACGTGGTAAAATCACACCATTTCAAAGTTTAAACCGAATATGTGTAACAAGCTCTACAAATAAATAGATTTCAAATATTCAAACTATAAATGAAATGCCAATTTTATGTAAACCAAACCTCGATCCAGTGAACCATTAGAGTAAAACCACCCCGTTCAAAGTTTCAGCCCCATCTGCAATAGTAATTATAAAACCCATATTTGTTTAGGCAACTAGCAACTAACAAACATCATTGAAATAAAGTGTAAAGGGCAAAAGGCAAACAGCCACCCTAGCGGAAAATGAAATGTCCAGTGGGTGCGACAGATGTTGGTTCGCTTCTCGCACCACCACCCGCACCCGAACGCTGAAAGCTGAAACACAACAGCACAGCCGTCACCGACCGACATCAGCGGAGCGGTGGTAGTCGGCAGCCGGCACCCGTCACGTTGGCTTGTGAATTTTTTAAAACCATGCACGCGTATATTCAATATTGAAAATGAAGTGAAAATGGTCTAGCACCCTCTCGGCGACAACAGTGGGAAACAATGTGTATTCTGAATACTGAATTCGAAGTTAATAATAATATATCATCACGGTATATTACCCATTGCGTGATGACATATTCGTGTGGGCACTGAACCAGGCGCCACTAAAAAGTTTTTCATTGCCAGTGCACCACAGGGGTCACTTTTATGCCATTTATAATTCGAAATAATTTTGGCGCCATTCGCAGTTTACTATGAATATAGAAAAGAATAACTTCTTCAAGTCAAAAAATTATAATAACCGTCTATCAGAACAATACTTCATGATCAAAAAGAATTTTTAAAAATTCGCAAAACTAATTGCTCTTTGAAAAAGTACCTATACCCCGGAACATAAAACTTTAACATGTAAAATCATACGTTCGTAATTACCTGCTTCCCTAATTGTTTTAGGAAAAATGCTTCAAATAAAAGTTGTAAAGCTTAAAATTGTGCATCTGAATCAATAAGCAAAATTAATTTTACATGCTTTGTAGAGACGGCAGAAATTAGGTATGAAAATGTCGAAAATTACCCCAAAAATAGCGATAGCCATGGAATAGAAACAGATAAATTAACAAATGTTCGATGTTTTACCTGTCAAATTAGGTTGATATATTTTCACTAGGTATTATTTGCAATATCTGTTGAAGTGTACAATTATTTATTAATTTAAATAAATAAATCTTCACCTTAACAAAAATTACAAATAATAGAAATTAAAATAACCTAGACTGACAGATAAATCACTAATATTTGTTAATTTTTATATTCAATTGCATGGCTATCGCTATTTTTGGGGTGATTTTCCACATTTTCATATGTAATTTCTGCCGTTATAGAGCATGAAAAATTAATTTTTCTATTTCGGTGTTCTTATGTTTCTATAAAAGCACTGTTTATCAGTGAAAACACGACGTTTAGAAAATCTATAAACGTACAGTTTTTGGCGCCTTTCATGTTCTAGAGGTGGTATGGTAGTCATGCTTTCATAACTGACAGATAAACTTAAATTGGTAAATTGTTTGTGTTGAAATATTACTTCTAATTGTGGATTTTTATCCTTTCTCTAGGTGATAGGACTAGAAAGAAAATAAATTTATAGCTATAGCTGTGTTAGTTAAGAAAGAATAAGAATCTGTGAAGTTAAAATTTCAACTAAAAAATTATTAAACAAGAAACAATGCGCTCAGGTTTACTTTGTCAAAATAATTAAAACGGTAAGTTTTATTTATTACAATTTAAATTTATGGTAATGCAATTTTGAATTTAATGTATTGTTATTCCAGGCAGGTTATGAAATGTATGATGCACGTTACTTGAAAATGTTAACACTGTCTACTCAATTTGTGGCGGCTACTAGCAAACAAATATGAAAAGTTGACGTTTTAATCCATGATTTGCAGTTCCACGTGGCGAACTATCGAATATATGCCATATATGTTTCGTATTAAAAATTGTAAGAAAAGCTGTTGCCGTTATCTGTGCAACTGAGCAGTGAGTGTTGTAAAAATGGTGGAAAGTAAAAGTCTAGAGCAATAAATTGTTCATTAAAGTATTTCATTATTTAAAGAGTTTTATTTATATGTTGTTTTCTCAATAAAAAGGTTTGATGGTCCACGTAACGTCCTTCAATCCCATATCCAAGTTTTATTTATGATAATAACCAACACGAACCACCGATATGTCAAATCAGGATGGTTCATTAAGAACCTTGGAGTTCATTGTATGTATTGGTTTTCCTCTTTCATAATTGTATAATGCTTGATACAATGTTTTAATGTAAACAATCAGACAAAATCACAAGATACACAAACTATCAAAATGTGAAATTTCAATTTTTAGCGGGAAGCGCTACCAACATAACTGATAAAAAAACACCAACTCATATTTTTGACAAGTCTTTTTTTAAAAAATCTAATTGTAAAATTACCTCAATAGAAAAAATAGTATAAAAAACATGTATCAACAGGCCGTTGACGCACTCGTCCTTTGTAAAACTCGCCTGGCGGCTCGTTTTCCAAACTTGGACTCGTACGTTAACAGATTGCCTTATGATACTTGTGTTTTAATGTACTATTCTATACATTTAATGGATAAATTTATAAAATTATCTATAATTTAAATCACAGAACCTGCGCTTTAAACAAACTCAACTACTTGATAAGACAGTTTATACTTCAAATGTATGTAACTGACAGATAAATGTCACTGTCAAAGAACGAATCATTTCAAATTAATAATAATAACATTTTAAAAAGAAAATAGTAAATAGAACCATAGTTGTATGGAATGGATTTTAATACAGTTTCTAGTATAACTAAATATGTAAGTATGTATATTTAAATTAATGAACCTTAAATAGTGGGAAGTGTTGTGTTGGCCACATCATTTTTTTTTCTTTTTAAATTGAGTGAACTCTTAATTAATTCAAAAAAGAAATTAAATCTTAAGAATATAGTATATTTCATAACGAGTATCGAAAGTAAGGAATATCGTGCGAGGAATCCGATATTACTTTCAAGTAAGTTATGAACACTATTTTTTAGACGATCACAAAGAATAACAAGTATTTTCAAGAATTTTATTTCAAATGACAATTCAATACCTACTGCTTTTTTGAAACAATCAAATAAAGCTGCGTGGCTACTTTGATTTAATCTCATCATTGCGATATATTCATATTGTGCTAGTACGATTTACATATCATGCTAGTTGTACGATATTATCAACTTTTTTAAGTAGGCTACTGCTGTGATATCATTATTTTCTGAAGTGGTCGTCTAAAAAAAGTTTCCATGTTTTTACCCCTATCACTTGTTAGTAACCGACTAAGGAGTGTTAGGAGTGGGAGATAAACATTGACCGCGTTCAGTACGTTACAGTTCTGGGTGCTGGCAACAGGAGCGGATTGGGAAGATTTAGCGGCCCGGGAAAATTCTAGCATGATCAACCTCATCTCCAGTTTTTTTTAAATTTATCATTATATTGCCACAAAGTAATAAATTAGTTTTGGTGTTGGATAATACGAATTTTTTGCCTACATAGAAATTAACAGTTATAAAAGATATTGAAATATAAAAAACGCTCCTAAAAATAGTATTTAATATATAGAACATTCTGTAGTTAAGAAAATAACATTTAGTTTCGTTGAAAAGTTGTAGACAATATTAAATTATTAATAAATGGAGAGTGAGGAAAATTCTGAAGCAAAAATTTATATGATCAAACCTAATCTTGAAAACGAAGAAAATAAAGCATTGACAGATAACACAACCAAAATTCTACCCGCAGATAATGGAAGTGTTACAGTAATATTGGATACCAATTTATATGATCAGAAAATAGAAGAGCTTTTGAATCAAGGAAATTTTAAGAAACTTGGAAAACATTCTATTTCGTCTATAGAAAACAAAGTATACCGTACTCTTAAGAAATATAAAGAATTATATTCCGTTTAGAACAAGAACAGATCTCACTCCATGTTTTAGCAAGCTTCCACACCTGTACCGGGGGCTTCCAAAAATCCATAAGAAATATTTAATCATCTCAGAAATCCGTCAAAAGTTCCATAAATTCCCCTACTTACAAACTATCACAATTTCTATTACCAATCATTCAGCCACTTCAAGGAAAAAGAACATCATATGTGAAGAATTTAAAACATTTTGTAGAACTTTTAAGCTAAATACAATTACAACCACAAAATCTTCTTGTCATATTTCCAAGACACAGGTAGATATTTTGTAAAAGAAAATGGTTTGCTGATGGGTTCTTCTCAGTTATAGCCAATTTATACAAGGAATTTATTGAAGAATTAACACTAGATACTGCCAATATAAGACCTAAACTTTGGCTTAGATATGACGATGATACTTTATATTAGGTTCACAATTTGAGAAAAATCTCATGAGTCCTTCCGTTCTTGGATGTTTTAACAGAGAAAACGAACCATGGACTAGTAACGTCCGTCTACCCTACCATAAACCAACACACCAATACCGGACAATACCTTAACTATAATTCCAATCATTAAAAATCTACAAAGGAGGAAATTATCAAAACCTCATATATTCGACATCAGACTATATCTGCAACACCGAAAGAAATTTTATCAAGAATTATAAAATATTAAAAACGATCTAGATAAGAACGATTACCCGGTGAAGTTAATTAGATGGTGCTACGTACTCAAATTTTAGTTTGTAATCATCGAGAGGCGGCCTCAAAAAGTCGCGGCATCTCGGGAAATTCCCGATTATCCCGACTGGCCAATCCGGCCCTGGCTGGCAACAATCACATTCGACAAATTTCGGCACTCAGCGCTGCCAGCGCGTTACAAAATAGTGCTCTTATGGCGTACTAAATATACCAAGTTTAATAATTTTTTTTATCTATAACAGTTTTCAAATTATAGACTAAAATATACATATACCTCTATGGTCATTCTCTAGTCGTTGGTTTGGTACTCCTGTAGGAGGCAACTACGGGCATATGTTTATATAAAAAAAAACGTGTAAAGAATATGTGGTTTAAGTAACAATACTAGCATGATAGTCAAAGCTCATAAGCGTTAAAATTTTGATACGCTGTACGGCTGCACATCAAGCATTTGATTACCTTTGGTAGCATCGATTTCACCAGTTATTCACCTCAAATTTTCACAAAAGTTTCCAGACGCTATAAATTTATTTTATATGAGCCTGTAAGCTAGGATGATTTACTCATATTTTATTAAATGAAACCACTGTGTATACATACTATAGATGTGCCAACTTATCAAATTTAATCTATAAATTAATGTACTCAGAATATACATAACTGTCATTTTCAAAATTTTGAATTAGAATATAGCATTATCCAATTTCACTTATTTCGCCCTTTTAAGATGAATAATCAATTTTTTTTATTGTGATTAGGTATAAATTTTGTTGTAATCATAAACTAACAAAATAATAAGAGGGACACAATAGGTGCTCATTAAATTAGATGTTGCCTTGATAGACATATGCAGGTAGGCTCTAATTAAACATTGATAGTCAACTTTCCACCAGCAGAGATAGTAGGTACAACTTTATTGCTTAGCAGCTGTCAATAAAATCATACTTTTAGTGCCAATTAGTAAAAGAAAACAGAATTCTAACTGAAGTGATAGGTCACAGACAACTAAAAAAGGTAGATAATTACGCTTTTAAGAGGCTGTACCTCGAAAACGGTGCATTTCCGGATATGAGTTTATTAGTAAAATTTAATCTATTTTGCATCCTCTACATCGCCTATAAATTTGTAATACGTATTCATTAACATCCTACTCTCATTTGTTCCAAGTCGCTTATAGCGTTTTCCATTTGTATATTTAGTGTGCACTTTTTTGCACTGAGTGCATAAATCGTTTTCCATTCCATTTACGTTTTCAGTGCGCACTAACTAAGTTTTACGTGTTCCATTTATACTTTTTGAGTGAACTTCAATACAATGGATGTAAGTTTATTATTAATAGAAATATTATTGGAAACGTCCTCTTCTGACGACGATGATTATATTATATCTAGTATATGGAGAACAATAATAGCGTTTTTCATTTGTATATTTAATTTTGCCCTCAGTGCAGGCAATCACGTCATGCACGGTACTAGTTGTTACAACTTGTAACTTGTGCTACTGCACTGGCAAGAACTGACGATAGTAGTAAGTGTACTGAGTAAGGTTCAGTTCATTCGAAAAGTATAAATGTAACACCTAAAACTCAGTTAGTGCGTACTGATAATATAAATGGAAAACTATTTATGCACTCAGTGCAAAAAAGTGCGCACTAAATATGCAAATGAAAAACGCTATAACATCAAAACAATCATATTTTAACAACTATTTTCCACATATTTTATCATCTTATAATAAATAATATTATACCAAAGAGAAAGACGTACCAGAATATTTCACTTCTTCACAGACCGATTCTTGCGTATTGATATCCAAGCTAGAAAACCTCTAAATTCTCTATTGAAAGTGACAGCTAAAAAACTTGCACTGGGATTTCGAAACATGTTCCATTTAAAATGCACTACGCATGTGCAGTACCAACAATTAGTGCCGGGTATAGCTACTAGATAAATTACAGCTGACTTGTCCACAATTTTGGAACCACTTATATCATTCAATATCAGCCTTACAGTATTATTAATCATAGAAATTATCCATAATGACGGGTTGTTCTGCTGAAAATTGTGCAAATCATTTGAGAAATGGTTTTAATTTTTACAGGTAGGTACTTATGTAATACATATATTTTTCTCTAACCTCAAAAATATTAACGATCCGTATTTTTTCTTGAATTATTATTTTAAATAAATATAAAAAATAAATAAATATATCATCACGGCATATTACCCATTGCTGGGTGTGCCAATAAATATAATATGGCAAATATGGAAGTCATATTTAATTATGAAAAATAGTTACTACATAAACTTGTAAGAAACGCACATTTATTTCATAACATACTGCTTTAATTTTGGCACGAATGTGGCGGATGAGTCAGCTATATACGCGTATTATCTAGTAGCTGTAGTGCAGGGCATTACGTCATTGCCTGCACTGAGTGCAAAACTAAATATGTAAATGGAAAACGCTATTTAGTAATATTTTCAATCCTGTTTAATATTCGATTAAAATTTATTGATAACTAAAATAATTTTATCGTATAACACAGGAAATTAAATTTACTTGTGAACTAAATTTTAATCGTAGATTAAATATTTTATAAAACCGGACCTAGTCAGTTAGAATTATCATTTGAATTTCAATGTTTTAATATTTAAAGCCATATTTTATACTGATATTAATAATTTCATACCAATACATTACTTTAATTAACAGTCCAATAGTTCAGAAACTCATTTATTATTCAAATGAACATAAATCCTCATTGGTTACTAACTCCAACATCCAAATAGTTTTTGATCAATTAAAAGTTATTAATACAAACCATCAAATACACTGTAAAATAAGCCAAGAAGCTGGTAGAGTTCGTACGACAAAGCGTCTACTAATTATTATCGGTATGGTAAGGGAATCACAGTGCAGATTTGAATCAGCGGAACATTGGGCGCTATTAATGTTCATACAACTCTATTAGTAATAATGCAGCTTGAATGTATATGAACGTTGGACAGAATAAGTTAATTTCGAAATAGCTTTCAAGCGTACTCTCGCCACAGCACCTATCAATATTCAACCAACTCAACACGCGAAATCAATTTATTCATCAACGCCCACTTAATTTAATAAATAATTATAGCCTCTAACACACTAAATATTAATTTAATGCACGGTATGGTATTCATGGCTTACTACATTATTTATGGATTGTTCTCTGAAATGATTAAATGTAAAATTGTAATAATCGGAAAAGTTTCAAAATTATATTAAATTTTTCTACATTTCTAATAAAGCGTACTTTTTATGAGAATGAAGTTTGTACATTAAGTTCTTAAAGTAAATAAATAATATTTAGAACTATTTCATACAGGTGTGAGGATTTAATAGTGACTATACTACGTTTACGAATTTGAATTAACTATGGAACGCCGTTTTAATATTAAGTCTACATTTAAAGTCATCTTAAATTATTTAAAGACATCAAAAATTTAATTTCAGATATCCTTAATTATTAAAAGACATCAAAAATTGAATTATGGACATCTTTAAATAATTAAGAACGTCTAAAATTAAATTTCAGGCATCTTTAAATAATTTAGGATGTCAAAAATTGAATATTATATATACAGAATTGAATAAAGGATGTCAAAGATACATTTATAAGTATCAAAAATTAAATTTTAGACATCTTAAAATGGTACTGAATTTTCGACATCAAAAAGTAAATTTAACATGTACAGAATTCAATTTTGGATATCTGTTATTTAAATTAAATTAAACCCGCCCACCCGCACCGACCGGTCCTGGGTACATTATTTATTTCATTTTGACTTTATTCTATTGAACAACTTTAAGTAACTGTTTACTTTCTAAAGAATTAAAAATAATCAAATTTTGACGTTCCGAGCTGTCAAGTATGTCATACACGAAACAAAACTAAATCATAAGTTTTTTTAAGTGTAAACAGGTTGGCTTCTCAGCGCCACCAATTCTATTCTTATCTGAAATACAGTATAGTAAAATTCTTGCTCGAGAATCTATAATTTTGACTATAGATATCAGCTCCATCGATTTGATCAATCAGCTGTACTACCTGGCTGATATAAATTAACTAAATGACATCACATTGAAATGCCATATTTAGAACAATTTTACTAATACTTTATATTTTATACCTACAGATTATAAAGTTTCGATGACATTATGATACCTTTTCAATATTTTAATAAAATGTCAGATGACAACAGTTGAATACCGTCATTTTTAATTTCGGCTATTTAAAACTGACGCTCATGAGAACGCCTGCGCCATCAACTGAATTGGTTAGATGGAACAAAGTATACCGGGTGTCTTAGGCCGACCGACACATGGGCGATTAACATGTAAAATTAGTTAATTGTGAATAGTATCTCCCCAGTGCAAGATATTAAGATGAAATTTTGCATGCTTATCCGGGGATACTATTTCTATGGATTTCAATTCAAATCAGTCAATTTACAAGTGTAATATTAGAATAAATTAAGAAAAATTGTAGAAGTACCATGAATGTTATTCATATCTTGAAAATAATAGTATCTAAGCAACAGCTCTGATAGAGAAGGGGTAACGTGCGCACTTCACAATTTAGAGAGTCGGGTTCGAAACCAACCGACAGCAATATTTATTTTTTAATTTTTTCTTTTCAAAATAATTTTTATTATTAATATGTTTTTAATCTTTTATTAATATTTTTTTTGTTTTCGTCAGGGCTAACTATAATTTGAAGAAATTTAATTTATAATAAACCAATAAAGCAAATAATAAAATATTTTTTAAATAAATAAATCTTGTTACGTACAATGTATCCACTTTATTAAATTAAATATTAATAAAAGATTAAAAACATATTAATAATAAAAATTATTTTGAAAAGAAAAAATAAAAAAATATTGCTGTCGGTTGGTTTCGAACCCGACTCTCTAAATTGTGAAGCGCGCACGTTACCCCTACTCTATCAGAGCTGTTGCTTAGATACTATTATTTTCAAGATATGAATAACATTCATGGTACTTCCACAATTTTTCTTAATTTATTCTAATATTACACTTGTAAATTGACTGATTTGAATTGAAATCCATAGAAATAGTATCCCCGGATAAGCATGCAAAATTTCATCTTAATATCTTGCACTGGGGAGATACTATTCACATTTAACTAATTTTACATGTTAATCGCCCATGTGTCGGTCGGCCTAAGACACCCGGTAGATAGTTGAGGTGATCTAAATCCTAAAATTACTCGGCGGGAGCTTATGTGTTGGTCACATCAAATTTTTTGTTATTATAATCAGTGGCGTAGCGAGTGTGATATAACAAACAAATGCAAATGTGAAGTCATCCTCTATCGATAAGATGTTACAAAAGTGTAAAATAACATTTAAGAATGAATTAAATTGCAGCAAATACAAGTGTGTAGTATATTTTTATTATAGTAATAGTTCATAGGAGTTAAAGAAATTATCATTACTATTGTCACGTGTGAGCCCCGCTGCTACGCTGAACAAGCGTCCAAGTATAGCGATGACGCAATCGCGCTAGCAGCTTAGCTACGTTAAAAAACAAGCCGCGATGAGTTAAATTAATTACGGTCGCCTGAACCTTTTGTGTTCATTGTTATTATGCGGTTGAACATTCTAGAGCTCTCTGGAAGTTAATGGCAGCTGTATAAAAGGGACGCAGCTATGCTCGATAGTTAGTTACATAGGGGGAGTTATAGAGACATTCACATGGAGTGGTAGAGAGTAAAGGGTTAGGAGAAGCACAGCAGTATCGTGGTGAGCGTATGCAGTTTGTGTCGAGTAGGTACTCGGGAAGTTACTGGTAAACTGAGATAGCTGTGGATGTGAATACTCAGTAGTGTTGACGAGCTATAGTATAGGAGGACAGTTACGGCGAGTCGGAAAGTTATTGGCATACCGAGATAGCTGTGAAAGAGAATACTCGGTAGTGTTGAAGAGTATTGGGAAGCTAGATATACGAGGACAGTAACATCATGTGGAAGTGGATACTCGGCAGTAGTGGTGAAGAATTGTGGCATACGGAGAGTCGGTGATACTGATACTGAGTCTGTGGAAGACAGAGAGTTACATAAATAGACAGATAATTAGGTGAAAAGTGTGTTTTTTGTCCGAGCAGTTAAATATACAGACACTGTTGAGTCAGTTGAGTAGTAGACGCTGTGGTGGTCGGTAGGCGCACAGTTGAACGTGATATAAATAAACAGTGGCATAAATAGTCGAAATAAATAATTAGTAAGATCGTATAAATAAATAGTCGTGTTAATTGTTAAATAAATAAATAAATAAATAAATAAATAGTGCTAGTGTTAATTAGTTTTTTTTAATAATTGTTTAATATTAGTAATAGTCATTTTCATTATAGTTTAATAAACACTTATTTTAATTAATAATAATTGTCTAATATTTACACTTACCCCAAATAAATAAAAACGTTACACTATATTACTTTCAGTGAAAACTAAAAACTATCTTAGGTACTGTTTGAAAATATAGGTATTTAATATATCAACAATAATTTAACATGCTTTTTTTTAAATTATGGAAATATGTATTTGAATTATTTACAAAATCACTGAAGTCTTACTTTATTGATGACAATAAATAATGTGATATCGTGAGGAAATAAAATGAATTTGAAATGATCGCTTTCGTGAACAGCATGAAGATATATTTAAAAATTAATCTTCTAAAGATGCGATTAAAGCTTAAAGAGGATATCGAACGAATGTCACATAAAAAGGCTTTTACGTTGACGTTTTGAGAGGTGGTAAGAAGAATAAATTATTTGACATGATTGAGAGGGCATCTCAATAAGTTTGAGGACACAAAAAATCTTTCTCTGGAATGAAAAATTATCTTGGAGCACATTTTTCGTATCGACCGCAGAACATTTTTGACAGAGCAACAGATTGGAAAAGCAAACAAAAGTTTACTGGAATGCACAATAAAGCAAATAAATAATGGAAGAGACCGTTGTGAAACCTGAAATCCAACGTACATATATCACTTTTACTCAATGTTTCGATAGAGAAAAAGTATTCAATATACCATAAGTCATATTAGCAAGATTATATTATTTGCAATAAATTGATTTAATGTAGGTAAAATAAAATTTATTATTTACAAAATTGTAGGTAACCTGTCTTTAAATGCTGCACCGGCTGCACCCTGATAATGGCATTTCGAATGAAATAGTATATTTATTTCAAGTTGAAGCATTTAAAATTAGCGGGTGGCACTGGAAATCCGTTATGTAGGCATTTAACATGGTAAAACAGAATTCCTTGCGCGTTGCCCCCTAAATTATTTTAGAAAAAATCGTCAAATAAAAGTTGTAGAGCATAAAATTTTACTTATAAATTAGTAAATAAAATTCATTTTGTATGTTTAGTTAGTAACCAAAAAAATTAAATATAAAAATCTTGAAAAATTTAATTTAATAGCGCTAGCCGAGGAATTAAAACAAAAAAAAACAAATGATTGATGTTTTAACTAGCATATGTTGAGATTAGATAAAAAAATCTTACATTTGTTATGCTTTTTGTTTTAATTCTATGGCTATCACTATTTTTGACGTGATTTTCGACATTTTCATATCAAATTTCTGCCGTTACAAAGCCTGCAAAATTTATTTTGTTATTGACTTAAATGCAGAATTTCATAATCTACAACTTTTACTTGAAGTATTTTTTTCTAAAATAATTTTCCCATGTAAAATGCCTATGTAATGGATTTCGAACGCCATCCGGTATACTCGTATGCATTTACGTGCTATTTTCATACATAATATAACAAGTGATATGATTATCATCGATGATATTCTCGAGTGAAACCGAGATGGGCTGCTTCGGTTTTACGAGCAATATCTTTGATTATTAATCATATCACGAGTTTATATTTAATGAGAGAATATAATGAATTTTTTGACACATTGTGTGTACTGCTAACTTTTCATATATTGTATTGTACATGGTTAATTTTACAATTATTGTCTTATTATTTTCATCGTTGTTGATATCAAAAACGATTACCGAACATTCTTATATCCAAAATTAACTGTCAATGTTTTAAATAAAGAAAACAATCCCCTAGTAACGAATGTAAATAAGGTAATAATTTTTTTGTTTATTATAGTCGCTGTGAAAGACATGTAGCTAGAGAGATTCTAAATGTTGATTGGTGGAAAACATGTCTCGTGACTAATGAATTATATTCTCATGTTTTTAAGTTATTCAACAAATTGTGTTTACCATGAATGTTTCAATGAAATAATAATAGCGGCACAGGATTATTCAATTTATTCACATACATTCTCAACACTTAGGATCCCTAAACAGAAGTTAAAATATTTTTGAAATTGTAGTACTTTATCTATACAATATTTATAAAATTGGGTTTATCTTTGGCTTTATATTTGAATTAAGTTTGGAATTTTTACAACATTAGACTTGGTTTATAGAACGTTTTTATATAAAAATCTTATATTTACTTAATTATATCACTTTGAAGTTAAATGCTTCAGTTAATACTTTATTTAGATTTTTACGCTATTACAGTTGTTTGTTCGCCTAATTGTTTCACCATGCAATTTGTATTTTTATAAATATAGAATATTTTTCATGTTGATGTTACACTCCATTATAATAACTAACATTATATGGAAAAGGTACGGAAATCCTATAAAAAGATGTATATGTGACTATGACAATAGTTTTATTTATTGTGACAAACAATTGGAGGGTACTCTGTTCTGTAGAATTAAAAATGAAATAATTTCTATTGATAAAGAAAAATACATTTATTTTATTATACATTAAAAATAATAATAATAATAATAATAATAATAATAATAATAATAATAATAATAATAATAATAATAATAATAATAATAATAATAATAATAATAATAATCAGAATTAGAAAATACTATTTGGATTATGTGATTTATAATCCTCAAGAAAGAATAGGTACTACTGAAACTTATGTGACACAATACAATAATTTGTACATTTTTACAAATAAATCGCTGTATCTGCTTACACGTATTTCGATTGAGCTTAGTGTACAATTTGCTTGTTGTTATAGGAAAATATAGAAGTATAGTAGGGTAGATATGAATCTAAAAATGCGTTCCTGGTTTCCGCAGTAGTGAAATGGTAAAATATATATTTTCAGGGCTGTGCTTAGTGTGAAGGCAACCCACATTGTTGGAATAGAGCGGGCTTCTAAATATTTTAGAACGAAGTTACAGACATGTAATTATCTACTATACTGCCCTCTGTACTAATGTTTATCCAGTGGCGTTGACATTAAAATTAAATTATTATTTTATGGTTTACGTCAAGTTTATATTTTTGTTTTATGGAAAAACGTAGGTGAAGAAGATAAAACTTTGAGAAAAGCATTATTTAAAAAGAAACAAAGTTTTACATTTATTTTTTTCAATTAAAATGTACCCATATATATTTCGCGTTGCACGCCAATGGGTACGAAATGCAGTGAAGTTATCTGCAAGAAATATTAGGTATATCATACGGTTTATAAATGACCTTGAGTAGTCATCTTTCGTGAATAATACTATACCAGTCAGTTATGATACGGATATGGATACCTTCTACTAGCTATGATGCTACTGATACTGTTTTTTAAAGCATATTTATCGAGCATAAATATTTAAAAAATAAATGTTTTGTAAAGTGAATTACAGTGCGGGACACCAGTTTTGAGATGAGGGGCAAGGGAAAGAAATACTTATTTTGTAATTAACAATAAACCATATTTTTAAACAACAATATTACACATTTTCATTTCTTAAAGTGTCAGTTACCGGTGCTTTTATCTTAATGAAAATAAATATGAAATAAAAAATTCATTAAATATAGAATATAATATAATCATGTAATGTAAACTGTGAAGTGAATACCATCACACTTTCATTTTTGGTAAATATTTTTACCAGTGATGTATTTTAACAGTAAATTTGGTGAGTATTTATATGGACTTGTTGTTATGTTTTGAGTTAGAAATGTATAATGACCATCGTCGCTGAAATACAAAAGGGATGAAGGTCGAAACAATGAATGTTTTCAAAAATTTTATTCATCTACCTAGATTCAACTGTATTTCTAACATTCAATATCTGTCAGATATACTCGTATTATACAAATGAATATTTCTTATTTTCTGTATTTTAGTTCAAATGCGCGACGTTATTTAATCAATTTCGAAGTGGGACTGATCTCATTTATTATTAAATATGTAACTGGATACTCGGTAAATTCTAGAACCGATCGAAGCTAACCGAACCCAGGTTCCCACCATTACTTGAAATGCGAAAAATACAATAGGTTTGTTCGTTTCGCTATTTTTATGGCTGACATTTATACTAACCCACTAAGTGCATAGGTTATGCGTGATTTTTATATATATATATATATATATATATATATATATATATATATATATATATATATATATATATATATATATATATATATATATATATATATATATATACGTTTTGCAACTGTATACTTATAACAGCAACGTCAAAACTGTGCAATTTTCAATTACAAATTAAAGTAAAGAAAGATATTTTTTCATTACTAAAAATTATTTTGAAACAAAATACGTCAAGATCTTGGGATAAAAAATAACGTCTGTTTATTTAGCTTATTGTACATTCGTTGTATGATTTGCAAATATTGCAGTGTTTACAATCAATAACCTGCATCTATACGTCATTTGACACTTTTCGTTTGGATTTCGCACTTTTACTAGTTTTTTTAGACGTAGCTACAGCTACTGAATGCCGCTGAAAACACAGTCGTTCGCGCGTCCTTTTGTCAGCTGAAAATGTCAATAACAGCACCGTGCTAAGCTAACAGAGCAGGAACAAAAAATCTAATGAAATGAGATTTTCCTCTATCACTGTTTTCATTGTGCACAATCAAACTAATTACAAACTTTGTCACGCGATAAATAATTTAACAATTAATTTATTTTAATACCAGTTCTACTTTTGCAATATTAAAAAAATAATACTATAAAAAAGAAGGTATTACAGTATTTCAAATTAAATTGAGAATTACGTCATAAACATACTCCACATAGTCTGATTAAAAATGTACTATTTTCATTGTTTGGAATGATCTGGTCTTTCGATGTTATATTATTCTGAAATGTCGGTTACTTTTTCTATCAATTTTACATGATAAACTTTTAGAACGATGACGGCACGGTACCGTAAATGGGTTTAAAATTCAGTGTCTTCACTAATGAAAAAATGCGTTTATTTTTATACAGTGTGATGGCGTTAGTCCGGTACCAAGAATAATTATTTTATTCTGAGAGATACAAGAAAATGTTAATAAGCACACTTAAGTAGACAAAGGAGCTAAAAAGATAATCATTGTAGGAATTTTGTACCACTTCCGATTTTAGCGAAAATCATTAGAACTTTATATCTAGTATATAGGGAATTTTTATATATTACTTGCACATAATATAAACGAAATGTTCTTGGTGTCAGACTTACACCAAACATCCTGTATATTACCGTTACAGCAATCACAAATAACACAGAAATATCGTCCATTACAATACAAAATATTAACAAAATATTATTAGTTTTAAGAATTTCTTAAATCTCGTAGTATAGATATTATTTTTATAATATATAATTTTCTTTAAACATAGAATTATTTAGGATAGATTGCATGAAAGTGGGTTAACCTTCGAGTTATACTAACGCCCAAACAGAGAGTTTTCAGCCTATTTAACAGCTAACCTCAGGTCAAAAAACAACTCACCGATATGTATGGATTAACGCACAAATAGCAAAATGCATTTGGCCAATAGTTGTCATTTCACGCGTCATATTTAACACAAAATTACTTTTTTTGTATTAAATATGACGCGTGAAATACAACTGTCAGCAATATGTATTTTGGTGCTTGTGAGTTAACCCGTGCAAATCGATGAGTTATTTTTTGACCCGAGATTAGCTGTCAAATAGGCTGGAAACTCTCTGTTTGTGTATGTAACTCTGGGTTAGCGTAACACTAGGGTTAACCCACTTTCATGCAATCCACCCTTATTTGTTCAATATAAAGTGTAATTGAATATACCTAATTGACCTAATTGAGAAATATCACTCTCAAAAACAATCTACATATGTTGTGCATAATTTGCGAGAAACTTTTTGTATGAAATTTGTTATATAAATATATAATGTATAAATGAAACCTCATTACTTTGGTTCATCTCAGCCTGTAGACAATATCGTTCACACTGAGTGATGTGTTCCATTTGAAATGAATAACACAGATAAAAGAAACATAGAACAAATTTCTTTGTTATAATGCTACACGATGTTGAAGAGTTTCCATCAACTTGTTGCTATGTTGAGAGATACATGTTGACAACACCAATATCAACTTGTATCCCGGCGATTTTTAGCCGTCCTGCACTTACCTCAAATACATATAGGGCCAGTTGCATAAGGCGGTGGTCTCACTGACCAAGTACTATCAATCGTTTACTGTCGTGTATATTTCAAACACGTATTCTAATAGCGTGTGTCACATTGGGCCATCGTTTTCTATCGAGTACCGTCGATTTGTTTGATTTTCAAGTTGGTTTGATTTTTACTCGATGCTCGATTCCACTCGATGCCTTGCCGCATGCGTAAATGTACATAACCTCTTAATTTAGGTGATGTCATTTAAATTTCATTTGATTTGACACTTATAAACAGAAGTAGTCGTGAAAATAGAAACAAACATTGAGAAGAGCGGAGCACGAGTAAAATTAATTTAGATGAATATATTTAGATATACTCGACACCAAATGATATATGCATCTCGGCCAGTGAGACCGGACCTTCATTTTTTAAATGACACAACATGATTCGATACTACACTACACGACACAACTTTACCAGTGAGACCGCCGCCTAAAACGTTGTTAGTTGATCATGTGTTTAACTACACATTGTAACCCTGGATACGTATCAAAAATACATTGGAAAATAACCCTTGTCAAAGTTAACAACGTGATTAAAGTTAACAATGCTTTATGCAACTGGGCCTATATCTCCCAGTTGATCCTCATGTCATGGGCCACAAGTTTATAACTTTTGGTTTAACTTCAACACTTCAACTGCCGCGCCGGGTCGAAATCATAAGATCGCCCGCGCCAATAGATTTTTTTAATATTAAAAGTTGTATGCAAAATGTTGACACAAAATAATTATTCTATGAAAAATATCGAGACGTCTTCTGATATGTGCAAAATATAACAAAAAATTCAGCCATATAAATATTTTACCATTGTAATTCATATAAAAAAGTAGAACCTGGCGTATGTACGTGGTTTGGAACTTGATACCAACATCAGTGAATCTACGCAGTGTAAAATCTATCTTCAAAATTTACAATAAAATACGTAACGTCAACTCATTGAAGAATGAAACAAAATAAGATCACGTGAAACGTGCTAAACGGAAATAATCAAGCAAAAGTTGATTTATCACGCATAATGCATTAATTTCCAACAAATTTTACATGAATATGATCTATGAGCCAAGTCCAGTGTTTTATAGTGGAGTGGCAGTATCACAAAATTCCAGACCTTGGTAAAATTTAAAGCAAAAGATGAAACTAATTTTGCGAAGAGAAGGTTGTGTAGGTAAAATGTACAAGGACAAAAATGTTTGCTTATAAGTGGAACAGACGTAAGTGTTTAGCATATATATTTAAACAAAATAAGTACGAATATTAATACGAGTAAAAGAAGAAAAGAAGTTGCAACTATTGTTATTGTTTCGAAAAAAATATATATGCCTCTAAATTTAGGTAAATGCTTTAATTATTGTCAATAATTGTATAAGTTTTAACATTCTGTAATCCCATTTCAATAGTCTATTCAGTGTATGTGTATATATACTTTTTTGGATAATAATAAAATAACCTTCCGATTACACCGTTTTTGCAATCTCTACGTAATCCAAACATTCAATTACCGTGGTCCGAATTCATTCTAATGACCACAAACGCGCATCGTACTTGCCTGCAACACATATATTTCTATTTAGGTAACAATCCCAACAACGACAACGAGCACCAAGCACATTTGCCTGATTCACCGTCCTGAACAGAACAGAACAATCCGAATCTCTTGTTGCCAACTTAATATAACGCTCCTGCAGTCTAGAAAATCGTGCAGGATTAGCAGGCGATCCATTCCTGCTCTTATCCACGCCCAGGGATGGATTAAGGGTCGGCAGAAAACAGGATAGTAAAAGAACGAGAATTGGTTAGAAGAGAAGGAATTATACTATAATTTTTTAAATGGTTATTTTACATCTGGGAATAAAAAACACCATTAAGTATAAATTGTAAAGACTTTTATCTACTTCTGTTAATTTATACATACCACAAACCTACATTTTACTGCTCATAGCAAATAATGTAATAATATTCAAAACTACACTATTTCTTAGCCAATCACAAGCATGTTACTTGTAACCATAGTAATAATTCTTTATAAGTAATTAAAAATGAGGTTCCGCTGAAGTTAGACATTAAAAACTGTAACTATGGTGTCATGTCATATTTATTTTAAAATATCAAACTGAAAAGTATAGCTTTGTTCGCGATAGCGATCCCGGGCTAGTTTGAGCATCATACGCATGCGCAGTTTCATTTTAATTGTTCGCGGTACGACTCCGACTGACACATGATTGGTCACTGTTGGTCACGTACTAATCAGACCAGTCCGGGATCGCTACCGCGAACAAAGCTTATAATTTTTTATTGAAACATCGTTGATTGTAACACTTACACAGTCACTACAGGTGGACGACGAGAAGGAGAAATAATGATACTCACTATTTCTTGTCGAGCCTTAGGAACTAGGTATTTTATTTATATATATTTGAACCAAGATTTTAAACGCTCGCTTGCTACCCCCATTCTGAACTAGATGTTCGCAATATTTTGCGGGGGATCAAATAGATGTAGATAAACATATAATCGTATTCTACTTTTGTGAAATTGCTATAACTCAATCGGACGCTTTTGATTGGCTAGAATTAATATTACACATAAAAAAATCTAATGAGGCCAACACCAAACCTCCCGCTATTTAATTTTTATTAATTTAAAATACATACTTACATATTTAGTTATGCTGGAAATTGTATTAAGATCCATTCCATATAACTATGGTTCTATTTACGATTTTCCTTTTAGAACGTTACTATTATTCATTTGAAATGATTAGTTTTTTGACAATGACATGTATCTGACAGTTACATACATTTGAGATATGAACTGTGTAACCAAGGAGTTTTTCTTGTTTAAAGCGTAGGCTGCGGGATTAAAATTATAGATAATTTTATAAATTTATCCATAAAATATATGGAAAAAGTATTTATGCAAATCTATACAAAATTTAATAATATAATCTAATTTTTATAATACAAATATTAAAAAATAACATTTGAAGGTATTTTTCGAAGAAAAACTGTTTTAAGCTTCAAGTAAAGTACCATTTCCGGTTATTTGATATACACCAAAACCTAATGACCTCTTCCCATATTAGAATAACGTAGAAAACTAGGTTTCAAAATTTTCTGAATGATAGTATTTAAGTTAGAGTGGAGGATCCACTCTCACACACACACGCACACGCGCGCCCATACACACACATACATACACACATATACATACACACATATACATACACACATACACACATGCACACACATACACATATATGTACACATACACACATCACACACACACACACACACACACACACACACATATATATATATATATATATATATATATATATATATATATATATATATATATATATATATATACATATATATATATATATATATATATATATATATATATATATATATATATATATATATATATATACATACTATAAATTTTGTAACAAAAACTAATTATTGCACGGCATCCGTATTGTACGCACAATTTTCGGAATCTAATGCTGCAATTCTGAACAAATCTGTAACTCTTACAGTTCTGTAAATATGTAAATAATGAAAAATCGCAACGAAAGCTGCTACTCTTATGTATAATTTTATATTAATCAACAAAAATAGATGCATTTATGTAAGTTTTTTACAGATTTGTAAGACTTACAGATTTGTTCAGAATTGAAGCATAAGTTTACTGTGTTTTATAGTTTATATAGGATGTAAATCGTAAATGTGACTTTTGTATTTATAACTTCTGTTTTAAAGCGGAGTAAAGTAGAACGTAAATATTATAGTACCAGTGCATTTATTTACTTCATTTATAAGCTGACAATGTGGAATAAGGTATACCAACATTTATTATAAATAATGAAGACAATGAATTTTTCACTTCTTTCTCTAGTTCTTTTTAACTATTTATTATTTATACTTAAATCGTTCACGGTAACTGAATGTTATATACTTACAATAACAATAACTGCTTTAAAATGGTTTTTTATAATAGTTTACATTTACAATTATGTTTGGAATATTTTGATATTTTAATATAGTAGGTGCAACAAAGAAAACATTAGTTTTAAAAATTTAGAATAATATATTTCTATGTGAATTATTTAAGCTGTTTCAGTATTAAAATAGAGCAGCATTGCAGGCTGTGCTACAGTATACCATCGTGTTAAAAATTGATCCACACTGTCCGCAATGTGGTAAATGGTCTCTATTTCTATCTTAATCCCGGGCTGTTGGCGGTTGGCCGTAGAGGTGGCTCTGTCCATGTGACAGATCGCCAAATCGTCCAATAAAAACGATTTTCTGGCTTCATGCACCACTCACAGCCGATGCTGTCTAATTAAACCCAAATTGGTGACTAGTGATTTCAGAATTTTTTTGTAGAATACAACGAAACCGGAGCTAGCAAAAAACCAGTGGAAAGGAAGATAAAATAAATTAAAATTAAACTTCTCCAGCGACAAAAACGAACCGAGGCCGGAGATAGCGGGATCCAGTCTCAAATGAATATCATTTCTTCACTAATTGTGAAAGACAATCTAAATGAAGATGGATTACAAGAAAAAACACTGGATGCAAATTACGTTATCTTCAAAACAAATCGATATAGTTAAAAGTTTGTTTTGTTGGAAATAAATATAAACATTTTAATTGTTTTTCCGCAGAACTAGTTGAATGAAAGTAAACAATTTAGTTAAAATTTAAATTAATTTGTTGTGTATTTTCAAACTATTAACTAATTTAAAAAACAATTCCCGGGGCATAATAATGGATTTAAAATCTATGTAAAAAAAGGAATATAAATTCCTTCCGTTTCAAAACAAGTTTTTGTTGTACTCGTACTCGTATTTTAACAATGCACTTTGACATCCTACCGAACGTCCTTATATGGAAATAACGATACAATAAAAATATTAATATAAACTTCATGAAACCATTATGCAAACAGTTGACTGACGTTGACAGGTAGGTATTTGGTTTGTAAAGGATTCATAGTAATGCTAGCCAAAATAAAAGATTATTGACTCGGAATGCTGGTATTTTCTAATCAAATTATAAACATATGAATCAAAGTCTTACTAAACACCTGCGAAACATAAAATAAGGCTGTCAATATACACCTATAATCAAAACCACTTACTTCTTTTATAATTATCGGCAAAATGGCTACTTTTTACCTTCCGTCACCTTTAGGTACGGAAGGTATTGTCTGGTCAAAAAATTTGGTGGTGTTTTTGATGAATAAGCACGTTTTAGAGTCACTGGAATAAGATTATACTATTTTTACGATGATGTCTGTATGCATGTTCTTCGGATCTGATAACTCAAATACTATAATTCAATAAACTATAATTTTTTCGTATTCTTTTTCTTCTCATTCATGTGAAGAGATAATTAAATTTTGGTTATAATTGGTCAACCGATGTACCCTCATTTTAAGATTTTAACAGTTTTTGTTGAAAAAACACTGTTAATTTTTATTTTTCTATATTTAATGTTATTCTATGTACAAAGCAGATTGGCACACCCATCAATAGGTAATATGCCGTGATGATATATTTATTTATTTATAAATATTGAAGAATATGTTCTTCTCTATACGATTTGAATACATTTTATACTTCATATTTAATGGATATAGAGTTAAAAATTAAAATTATAAAGAAATTAAATTTCATAAAGCATCTATAACCATGGGAACCGCTACTATGCTAAAATGCTGATTGACAGATATCAGTGTCAAGTGCAACTGACATGTTTGTGTTATAATTTTACTGGAAATATAGAATCTCTTAGGTACATGAAACTTTCGGTATGGAATTTGTACAAAATACATAGAACTGACAGAAGGTAATGTACATGAAATATGGAATCTTGTGCAAGAAACTTTTTTTTATGGAATTTGTACAAAATATATGGGACTGACGGAAGGTAATGTGCTGGCTACACTAGATTTTTTTGTAATAATGATTGATCTCTGTAACATAAATGGATAGAAAACAGGGCGTTGTTTCTATTGTATTGAGTCAGGCGTTGTCACCAAGGTATACTGTCATGGTAGTATCTCCCTCTTTATTGTTGGTGGTATTTCCCTCTCTCTCTTTTAGAAAATGTTTTGTACAGACAGTGGCGTGCCCGTTCAATAATTTTGTGGGATCTCACCGATTGTACTTATGTTACATATAAATTGCAGGGATGGGCACGTAAAATACGTCACGTATTATACGTAATTTTTTATGAATAAAAATAGTTATTTATATAACTCAGAAAAATGGTACATGAGTGACGAGAAACTATATTGAAATACGAAGCACTTCGTGCCGAGTATTTTACGGCTTCGAGTCAAGTACATACATTTTACTGTCAAGTCACGTATCAATTTTTTGAAACCTTCGATTATAATAAAAATTAATTTCAAATATAACAATTAAATCTGATAGTAAATAAACGAAAACCAATAAATTATTGTCACATTTTAAATAAAACGTTTAAATGTTAGAGACTTTGCGCAGACCAATTTTCCTTTTCGTTATGAGCTTACAATAATATAACTACGCTTGCGCATTTCTACGATAGACATACGTAGGTTGTAAAATTGAGGTTAAAGTACCAAACATGGAAGCGCTTCATGATGCTCTGTAGTTCAGAATGTGCAGAGTTGATTTCAATTTGAAATAAAACATTTGTTATTTATTAACGTGTATATATTGTATTACGAAGTAATAGAAAAATGTTTTACAATTTGACGTTATTAATATATCAAAGTTAACTTCTTCATAATAACAATAATATCAGCAACAAATTAAAAGTCTTTTTGAATTATGATCCTTATGTGTTCTGTCAATAGAGTCTACTTTGAAAGTATCGTTTTTTGCTTAGGACAATGCTTCATATTTCGCGCTATACTCTGACGTCACACTATCTACCCCATTTGACATCCACAGCTCTAAACAGAGCAGCCAATACACCTGTCAAATAAATCTAAAATTACTAGTTTGGTTATACAGAGAATTTTTTGATTGGTTCCTTATTTTTAAAAATAGCGTACCGTACAAATTTTATCGAAACTTTATGAAATTTCCGGTATTTATAAGCGCAACGGGTATTTTATGAGGTAAAAAATGATATGCGCAAAGTGAGTTAGGGATATGTAACTTTCGCGTTGCATTTTTGACGCGAAAATAGTGCTCCGATTTCAGATATTTTATGTAAATAATTATAATATGTGAATTATAATCAAATTTTATACACTTTTTACGTCCTCATTAGACGTACGTAATTTTACACCTCAACATAAAAATACTTATTTTACGTATAAACGCCCATCCATGATCAATTGTTTTCATAGGTTAATATTAAAAGAAGGGATGAAATATCTTCCGATTGTAATAATATTAATTATCTAATGTTTTCATATGTTATGCTTATTGCGAAGGAGTGATAAATATTATAGAGATCACTGGTAGTAATGCACAGCGGAAGAAAATGAAAAACCTGTATTCGAATAGTGAATTTTGCACATTTTAATTTCAATTTCTATTCAGTTTAATGCACTAATATACTATTAAAGATTATATAGCCTTACAAGTACATGGCTTTTGATAAATTAAATATTGAATATGAATTTTGTACAGCTACTAATAAATAAACCAAAAAAAAAAAATACGAGTACTTACATATATAGGTAATTTGTTTATTTTTATTTCAAATTTTGTAAATAATGGACATGATTCTTAAAGTATATGAAGTTTAGAGCCGATATTAAATTTTTAATACAAAAAATAAGAATTAATTTATGTATTTTTTGTTATTCAATATCAGTTATGTACGTAATTAAAAAATTTATAATTTTATATAAATATTCGTGTCGTTCCGCATTTTAAAAAAAACTCTTTATGACAGAGAATCAGCACATCGAAATGTATATACCCTTAAAATGTTTTTACCCCTTTTTAAACACCCTGTATATAAGGTGATTAAAAAAGAGAAACAAATAGCTATTTTCTTTATTATTAAATTTTGACCTACAGTGAAGTTAAATATCATTTCTTGGTGTGACCAGATCCGCAATTCTACTTCCAGTTTCACTGGAAGCGAAATTATTGTTAATTTTTTAAATAGAATGGTATTTAAATATATGTTTTTGGAAACTATTTAAAATTAGCCTTACAGTGTTGCCAAATACTATAGTGGCCACATTTGATTATTTATTAATTTTTCTTTTCTTTTTGCAGGTATTAAATTGCATTATTGTTTTTATATTTATTTGATATCTTAATTGTTTGATTTTATATTATCACAAAAATCAATTTGGTCGTCAAGAAAATTTTATTTAGCCAAGATATTTTAATTCAAAAATAAATATCAAATTTTTAGTCCTGATTATGACAGATT
Source organism: Harpalus rubripes (assembly GCA_963082715.1). NCBI lineage: Eukaryota > Metazoa > Arthropoda > Insecta > Coleoptera > Carabidae > Harpalus > Harpalus rubripes. The sequence goes on along the minus strand of OY720457.1, from coordinate 38,026,765 downwards.
TGTAATAGTCTATTTATAACATAATTTATTTTGAGCTTGTTCATTATCCGAGTATATTAAAAATACAATCAACACAAATGACAGAAAATCAATATTTTTTTGTTATTTGTTGCGTATAAATTATAAGGCAATGTACGCGTTTGATGAAAAGAAAAATATAATGCAACCTTTTTAGTTTATGTTCTGTATTTTTATTTAATACCCGACGTTTCGGCAGCAAGTACTGCTGCCTTCTCCAGGGAAAATACATAAATAAATAATAATAAAACATTAGCAACAAGTAAGCAAGGTAACAAAAAGAAAAGTATTTGTATGTAATTACCACGATAACTACTACGTGAAATATTTCATTCAGTATGAGAGGTGTTTTCAAAGTTCCAGGAATTTAGTAAATTTAGTATTAGAACACACAACACACACGTATAAAATTTGAATTGTTTTTGGGCAGAGCTTCACTTATTTTATATAATCTACACAGGTATGTATCGTTTATGTTTACTGATTGGCCCTAAAAAAATATGCCATAATTTATTCTTACACCTAATGACTATTATTACATTTTTCCATTAAAAAAAAAAACTCAAATTTAAACGATGAAAACAAGAAATATTTAGAAACGTAGAAAATTCTTTAAAGAGAATGTGCAGAAACTAGTTTGTTTTCTTGTTTTAAAAAATCAGAATTTAATTTTGAAGAAAAATTAGTAAAATAAAAAGATGACAACACAATTCCCAGTGGGCTCATATATTTGTAATTGTCAATTGCCACTCACCAAGTAATCCAAGTCTATAGTTAACAGTAATGACTATCACATGTCCATATGAAGATAATACACTGCCATCATACGGATTTCCTGATCCCCATTCGAATGATTCTCCGTGTATGAAGAACATGACGGCATATGGTGCCTCCAATCCTCGATTACCTGCAACCAAATATTAAATTAGAAATAATAAAAATGATTTAAAATATAATGGAACGTAGCGATCTTTGTTTTTACTTTACTTACGAGTTGAGGTTGAAATTTATACTTATGGTTAGAAAAGAATAGGGCCATATAATCATAATCAAAATGCAACAAATTTATATAAAAATCGTATAATAGGTACTTACTGATTAATAGTAATAGTATAAAAAAGCTAAATAATTTTAAAAACATTCTTCATTATAAAGCTAAAACGAATTAAACATTTTGACGTGACGGGTGTGGATTTGATTCTACCAGCCAAAGATGAGAAACCCGCCTATAATTCCACAGCGCCCCGTCCATTACCAGTTCTTTACATCTTTAGTGTCATCGCACTTACTCGAATATAAATTAAAAACCATAAAATTGAAAATATAATTTTTATTTGCGTTTGTATTAAATCTAATTAATATTAATGAAGATTTAAAAAACGTACATGATAATTTTTATTTAAAAAAATAGATATCTGCTGTCATGAAATAACACTGTTTCAGTACCACTGGATAAACACCGGTGACGTAGCGAACTTATAGCAAAATTTTAAAAAATCATATCTTGTTCAATATAAGAAATTTTCGCATCGGGTTTTCATTAATTTTCATAATTGAATAAAATTTCATAAAACGCACTAATAATAGGCTACTTGCGTGGTACTGAAGATCTGATATCTATCACTAAATACCTAAAGTAAAGTTGACAACGTAAGCAAAAATGTAAATATTATTTAAAAAAATATATGTTTTTTAATAAATTAAGAAAGAAGATTTTCTTTGACGTCATTATTTTGAACCGGAGAAAGGGATGCATATTTAAAAATGTAACCTGTAGATGGAGAGCGAGTGCGAGTTTCAATTTGATTTTAACATTAGTTCATTTTTCTGTCACTGTCTTTCTTCTTTATTATTTACAATTTGCACCGTTTCTGTTATTACTTTTATTACGTATTTCGATTTGTTAACCATTTTTTTGAAGGATTTTAATTTAGCTTATACTCGTCCAAGATTAAAATGACAAACGAAAATATTAACCTCCAAACTATTATTCAAACGTCAAACAAATGATCTGTCATGTTTAAATTACCCGCACATGCCGTTGCTATTGGACGTACCGACGTTATTGCTTTACGGCCACTCATTGGTTCGGCGTAATTCTACGTTCTACATGGCGGTAATTTAAATATTAAAATTTCATTAATTTTTTTCTGGTCAATTAATGAAAATTTTGCCAAAAGAAAAAATATGGATAGCAAGTTTATATCGTCTCTTCAAAAATATTAAATAAAAAAATGGTAGCCCATTGATTTATGGCCCCTTGTAGAAAACTAAATATTCAAAGTGTTATCAATTCTGCCATAATTATCATCCGGATCTAATTTACATTGTGAAAATTGCTGCACCTTTCGATCAAGTAGAAATGCATAAATCAGATACGACATATTCAAACGACACTGTATGTACGAGATAGGTACGAGTATTTCATAAGCAAAATTAAACAACTAATATATTATTAACATCATTGTGAGAAATAAGATAATAAAGCTAAATATATTTATTTAATCAAGAATAACAGTATTTTTATTGTTTAAAATTTATACCGTACTGTATTTGTATTTTGTATAGTATGTACAGGGTAGCGTGTCCAACATGGGTATCTGGAGGACTATAAGAAACCGGAAGTTAGTTATAATGTAACTAGCGAATGAAAGTTGACGTTTAAATTATTTTAGATATGGTTTCTTTTCACATTCAGATATGAGAATTTTTGCAAGTACCCATTCAAATACCGGACTAGGAAATCCTAGAAATACATTAGCATATTTTTCTTAAAATAGATGGATGACTATGAATGATGAAATGCTTTAAATGCATCCTTGTCTTGTTATTCTCATATCTTGCAGGTACCGTAGTCATCCATCTACTTTGAGCAACACATGCTAAGGTATTACAATGATATCCTAGACCAGTATTTGAATGGGTACTTGCAAAAATTGCCATACCTATATGTGAAAAGAAACCACATCTATAAAATAATTTAATAATTTAAACGTCAACTTTCATTCGCTAGTCATACTATACGCCAGAGCAAAGTTGCCCCAGTAGGAAACAATTTTAGTAGTATATTGTTTATCCGGAAAAACAATATAGGTTACTAGATATAGACGAAAATGTAAATTTTGATGTTTTTACCTTCCGTCACTTTTAGGTAAGGAAGATATTGTCTTTGGTCAAAAAATTCAGTGGTGAGATTTTGATGAATAAGCACATTTTAGGGTCCCTAGAATACGATTTTACTATTTTTACGATGATGTCTGTGTGTGTGTGAGTGCGCGCGTGTGCGTGTGTGTGTGTGTGTCTGCGTATGTCTGTGTGACAATTTTTTTTAATGCGATAACTCTAATACTACAATTCCAAACATTATAATTCTTTCGTTTCGAAGTACCCTCATTTGAAGATTTTAACAGTTTTTCTTGAAAACGATGTTAAATATCATTTTTTAACATTTAATGTTATTATAAATATTAAAGAATATTTTATTCTCTATATGATTTGAATGCATTTTATACTTCATATTAAATAGATGTAGAGTTAAAAAATTATAGAGAAATTAAATATCGTATTAAATATCATAGCTATGCTACAACTCTGGAAACAGCTGTTATATTAAGAAATTTCTGATTGAAAGGTGTCAGTGTCAAGTGCAGTTGACAGTATGTTTGTGTTATAATTTTACTGGAAATATAGGATCTTTTGCTAAAAACTTTTTGTATGGAATTTGTATAAAATACATACAACTGCTTTAAGGTAATGTACAAGAAATAGAATCTGTTACAAAGAACTTTCAATATGACATTTGTACAAAGTACATAGAACTGACAGAAGGTAATGTGCTGGCCACATCAGATTTTTTATTTTATTTTTGCAAATAATTTCCAAGTGTGAAATAATACTGGATCTTCAATTTTCTACAGCTTTTTGAATAATGATGCTCAATTTTTTATATACCACTGTTGATTTTTGGGTTTTAATGTCAAAGTAATAATTGTATTATACGAGTAGGTGCTTGAAAAGTTACGCTCTTGACAAAAGATTATTTTTGCGGTTTGACATCCACATAAGTAGTTTTTGCCCAACATTAAATTCCAGCCCCTTCTGTATCCCAGTTCAAACTACGGTTAATGGAGTTCTTGTCGTCTCTGAAAAATTAGGGCAGCTATAATAAGCGTCGATGGAAGCCAACATGGAGCGAAGAGAAGTAATTATTGCTTTTAGACGTTGTCAAGCAGGTTAGGGTAGGTATGAATGCCAAAAGTCATATTTAGGTGTTTTGTATACAGATAACATTAAAATTCTCAATTTTAATTTTTTTTATTTTTCCTTTCCGCACCTTAAAATACATTCCAAAAGTAAACATTTACCTGACTTCATTATGTACATTTGTTTCAAATACGAACAAATCAATAATTATTAAATTTGTAAAATAAAAATAATAGTTATGACATTGAAATAAATGAAACTATCGATATTATCAACAGTATATTTTTAGGAGAAATGAAAATAAACAAAGTATAACCTACAATAATTTGTTTTATTGTTACATCCCTTGTTTTTGCTGTATAAATGTAATAGTTGTTGGTGTTTGCTTCTTGACAGAAACGAATACAGATTGTACGTTGTACGTCATTAGAAAGCAAAATATCTCTTTTTAGGGGTCTGACATTGACAATCGTAAAACTAATAAATCTTAAAAAATGAAATCAGCAAAAGTGCATGCGGTTTGACATTAGTACATATTGGGATTATGATGTCACAATTAACAAAATAATTTTTAATTTTACATTTTAAATATAAAAAAAATAAAAATAATAATCAAACATTATTTCAGTTATGTTACAACACAATTAAAGCTAAAGTAGACATATGACAGTGACACACATTTTACTTTTTAAAATGTTGTTGTTTTGGAAATCAATAATTTGTATTTTAATATTATTTTGCATTACATACAATTAGCAAGTAACAAGTAGGTATTCAAATACAAAAGCAAGGCAATGAAGTAAGAGAATCTAGAATAAAATTAATTTTGTGGTATTTGTAATGAATCTACGTGGTAACTGCTGGGCTTAAAATAGAATTTGTATTTGACTAGTGGCTTATACGGTACAAAATATCACATCCACATCAACATGAGCGAGCATGAGTGGATTCGCAAAGCTTCCTTATTTCGTTTCTAATTTGCAAACATCTTTTGTAGCTTCCTTCCTGCAAGTTGCGAAACAGCGGTGTAAAGAAACACAGTGTAATTTATTATTAACGGAAATTGCTTTCACGGTACTATACGGTGTATAAATTATCATTGGCGTTTCTGTATAAAATATTCAAGCATCTTCGAGGTATTTGTGAACTGCAGGGATTCCAAAACAATTCCCAAGGATTGTCTATTCAGATTCATTAAAATTGTTATTGAAATCGTTCAAGTTAATTGTATACTAAGAAGTCTATATAAACAAGAGTAATTAAGTTTTCTACAACAGTATTATCAACGAAAACGTATTACGGAAAAAATATAAGATGTTGAAAAACAAATGTAAAATATTTGAAAAACATATAGAGAGATCAAAAAAAGTCGAAAAGTCTTGAGTCTTAACAATGATTATCATCATTTATTCTGACTAGGTAGTATCAATTTAATTAGTTAAAATTTATTAGTTAACTAAATACTTAACAGTTGTGAAGCTTGAGAAGATATTCAAAATGTCTTCCTCTTCAACGTACACAGTACACCTCCAACAAATTATTGGCTTACGAACTCTTTCAAGAAAGCCGGGCATTTGACGAATGATTTGGTAACCTTGTTCGATTCGTGGAGATGTAAAATGACAGTCATTTTAAATCAAAATGACGTGACAGTCATTTAATTGTTATTTTCAGTTATATTGGGTCATTTTTGGTCATTTTATTTTTTATTAATTTATTGAATAAATATAACATAAATTTGTAATAAAATGTATATCTGATTGAAAATAGTGGAAACGAAGTAAACGTAATACTCGCACAAGTCATTCTAATAAAAATTAACAATAGGCTACTTCGGTGGTACTGAAAAGCCGATATCTTTCACTATATCCCTAACCTTATGTTGAAAACGAATGTAAAAATATAAATT
>OY720457.1:37993135-38018135 GCA_963082715.1 Harpalus rubripes | reverse complement strand
AACGTCACAAAATAATAATTTTCTGTATGAAATTTGCATAAAATACATGCAACTGCCGGAAGGTAATATACAAGAAATAGAATATTTAATTTAGCAAGGAACTTTCCGTATGAAATTTGTACAAAATACATAGAACTGACGGAAGGTAATGTGCTGGCCACATCAGATTTTTTGTTGAAAAGTAAAGAAAATAATAATATATTCAAATATTTGATGTTTTTGTTAGTTACAATGGTAATAAAGACTATCACTAAAATTAAGATGTTACACATTAATCTTTAAAGAAAATAATTATTAGGTACGGTATTTCATGTCTTAGCCTCTGAAAAACTAGTGCACTTAAGAAGGAAACATTAATTTTCTCAATATATTACCGAGTAACTTGAAGTGCGTGTAGTTTTTAGTGCTCGGAAACTTTAGTTTTCTTTCCTCGGGAATTTCGGCTGCCTTGGGCGAATTTGCGCCGCCTAACTCTGAACACTCATTACTCATAATAAATTAGTGTGTATCACGTCAAGAAAACGGAAAATTTCTGTGCGTAGCTGTGAAAATTACGCATGCGCTTTCACATTTCCATCTCCGCTGCTGACAACTTAGAAACATGACGGATTTCGTTTGCTTTCTGCCCGGCGTCCTTTAATTCGAAAGACAAGCGTTCTTTAATCTGTTCCATCTCATTTAGACCTCTGCTTCCCGCATGCAGATGAGCCTAAATTTACATGGAGATTTAAACTGAATTAAATATTTTGTAAATAGCATTATAGCTCACACAACAAACAACAGAGGACTTAGCGAAAAAGAATTCAGAGATGAATGTTTAAAATGGTCAACGTACGATTGGCATAATAATCAGGAATTGTGATAACATTTAAAATAGTTATTATTATAATGATTTTCCAAAACTGTTACTACTTTTTACGTGTGGTAAATTTCTCGACTGTGATATAGACTTTAGGTGTTAACAATAATTACCTAAAATCACAGTCAAACAGCATTTATTCTCTTACAACATCGACGTTTCAGTGCACTCATGCACTACCCAGAACAAGAACTGAGTTTCGAGTAATTGTTACAATCTCTTATTTTCTATATTTTCATTTTCCAAGAAAATGAGAAACGAAATACTTAACTGCAGGAAATTGTCAGAGATAAAACAAATCATATACATGCTGAAACTGTGCAAAGTAAAATAAATATCGCAATGATGCACCCAGAATTAATAATCTAAAAATTAACACTTGTTCTTATTGATTCTAAATCTATTATAGTACATATTTTTCAAATCAAATAGCCACTTTAGCATAAAAAGATTTAGCTTTAGCACAAATGTCTAACAAACGGCCTTATGCAGACGGATATATTTTTAATGATATACATATGTAGGCACTTACAGGAGCAAAGGGGCAATAGATGTATTTTGATTTTGAATTAATGTAAAAATAGTTAAAAGTGGCACTCTATTTTTTTTAAACATATATCTTAACATAATCTTATGCACAAAAGTCGGGTCGAGAACGCTTTATGCTTAAAAAATCTGATTAAAAAAAAAGATTATATTTCTTGTACATTATCTTAAGGCAGTTGTATGTATTATTTATAAATTCCATACAGAAAGTTTCTAGCAGAAGATCCTATATTTCCAGTAAAATTATAACACAAACGTACTGTCAACTGCACTTGACACTGACACCTTTTAATCAGCATTTTCTTAATATAGCAGTTGTTTCCAGAGTTATAGCAAAGCTGGCTAATATATGATATTTAATTTCTGTTGCGTCCCTCCGGTGCGAAGGACTAAGTAATAAGGACCTAGTGGCTCGAAGGACCAAATGTTCAATCCCTAAACCAGCGAATCCGGCCTAGAAGAACCAAATGTTTGATCCTGCCCGCAAGCCCCAAATGTGATGTCTCTAAATCAGCGAATCCGGTCTAGAAGCACCAACAAGGTGTTTGATGTTAAATTCAATGAATAAAACAAAACTATATGTAAACCAAAATAATTACAACCTTCGATAGCTGGTTCACATCACTGGACTTGGCCAATACACGGGACATAAATAATTTGTGAAACGTACTAGTTAACAACGAACGAAGGACCAGCTAGTTTTACGAACTAACAAACGTGCTAAGTATAATTGCAACAAAACAACAAACAGCTGAAAACCAATTCTGAGAGATATGTGATAGCTTATTGAATACAAGTGACATAAACTATAATAAAATAAGATAGAACAAATACGATATTTGTTGAAATTAACTAAATCATTTCATAAGTGTACGAACACACAAATTTAGTTAAACAATATTAAAAACTCTAAATGAACTTAATAATAACCAACTAGAATGCAAAATTTGTTGCCTTGACTGTATCTAGTCGACAATAACAGCAGATGCGCTGTGGATGACGTCACTCGAACGAGAACGTGTGCAAACAGGTTTACAAAGAAATAATAATAATTTCACCCAAGGAAATATGAATCAAATCCCTAACAACACGAGTTCCGTGAGAAATAAAATTGTACAGTCCGATTTTGCAATTGATTCCTGAGATGTGTCTATTAGCTGCATAAATTGGCGCCGGAAAGTATTCACGGACTATAAAGTACCAAATTAAATGAAAACCGAACGATAACTCCTTGAATTAGTCGTGCTAGGCTAATCAAGCTACGCGAACGATAATTAAACAACAAATTACTTTGCTGACCACATGAAAATCAGAAAGTTTATACAAAATGGTGGAAAACCACTCTCGCGGACGACGATGCGATACGTGTTTACCGTTTGCAAGCTAGACACAATGACCGTTAGTATGAACAACTGATTAAGGGTGATTATCGAGCATTTGACTAGCATTGTTTTATCTCTGTCATTCGTTTTTGGATCCTTTTAGAAGAAAATACATCAAATAATAGTTATAGAAAAATTAATTGCCCGCATCTTTTATTTGAAGAATTTTTCTCTAAAATAATCTCTTAACTATTGACAGAGATAAAACAATGCTAGTCAAATGCTCGCTAATCACCCTTAATCACCGTTCATACTAGTGGCCATTCTGATCAGCGCGGACGAGGCTTTGCGGCACTACGCTTGGCGTGCGGGTGCGCGCGCACTCGCGTGAAACCAGGCGCAGTAATATTAATGCTAATAATTAGTTTAAGATACTACAGCTATTTCAAACAATTCTAAAATTAAACTTAAACACGTAAAAATATATAACTAATTTTTCCAAGTAACAGAAACAGTTATTTCTATTTATTTATTGACTTATTTAAATAGAGTCAGGGCGTGTTACTCGTTCTATTCCCATGTGCAGCGGGTTGCTACCTCAAGGGGTTAATATTTTCTAATTCCTCTCATTTAAAACATATTAGTTTTAAACATACCGGCCACCTTAGGGTCTCCCTAAAGACAAACTTAGGCTGTTGGCAAAGGATTGGCTTGTGCTCGGACAAGCTCTTCTGGTGAAAACACATCAGCACCTTTTCGTTTGCCTGAAGAGATGTCTCTCCACCGTAAACAATAAGCCATAGTTCGCACCATCCGATTATAGTTGGACATTGCATTGAAAAAACTGAACTGCTGTACTGTTTTCAATGTTAGGCTTTTGACAATCTCTGTCTGAGCAGAGTTGGTTTGATCTTCGTCAAGTTGAACCACTTCACTTTGTGGCCAACACGAGTAAGGTTGTTGTAACCACTCTGGTCCCTTTATCCAGAGAGTACATGTCTTGAAACTTAGAGGACTGAGACCTCTAGAACCTACGTCGGCCGCATTGTGTTCCGACGCTACATGACGCCAGTGTTCACTCGGAAAATTTGTCTGTATTTGAGCGACTCGATTACCCACAAATGTTTTCAGAGTGTGTGGTTCCTTGCGCAACCAGGCAAGAACTATCATAGAATCCGAGAAGCAATATACAGCCTCCGGTTGTTTTGGAATATTTTCGAGAATGTTCTCGAGAAGTTTGGCGAGAAGATGCGCTGCACATAATTCCAAACGAGGTATAGTAATTTTTTTCAAAGGCGCTACACGCGTCTTTGCACAGAGCAATTGAATCACTGGTTTATCGTTTGAATAACTTCTAACATAGACAACTGCACAGTAGCCTCGCTCGGAGGCATCCGCAAATCCGATAAGATCGAATTTAGAACCCAAACAGGCTAACCTTGGTATCGAATAGTTGGATATACAATCGATCTCGTTCAGAAACAAGTTCCACTCTGAGACAATATGAGCGAGAGGTTTTTCATCCCATTCCACCTTTGATTTCCAAAGCTCTTGCATGATGAGTTTAAGAAACATCACCAATGGGGACATAATGCCTAATGGATCATAGATCCTTGCAATGCAGGACAAAATGTTTCTTTTGGTGCACAAATCGTCGGGTTTTGAGACCGTATACTCGTAGCAGTCGGACTTGCAAACCCATTTGACACCTAACAATTTTACTGACTCGTCTTCATTGAAGTGGACATCTTTCACTGCGCGTGCATTGTCTGGTAGTTCATCCAGTATTGTTTGAGAATTACACGGCGCAGTGTCAGTGCTGACTGAATATCTTCAGCTCCGGTTACAACATCGTCCATATAGACATCATTTTGCAGGACTTTAGCTGCTAAGGGATATTGATTCCCTTCGTCTTGAGCCAACTGCTCAACTGAACACAACGCCAAGAACGGCGAACAATTCAAACCAAAGCAGATAGTGTTGAATTGGTACACAATAGGATGTGTGGCATCCGCAGGTTTCCAAATGAACCTAAGAAATCGTTGATGCTCGCGTACAACTCTAATTTGTAGGAACATCTGCTTTAAATCCCCCGTAATTAAAATAGGATAAAATCTATTTCGCAAATGAAGAGTGAAGATACTCTTCTGTAGTACCGGACCAGGATACAAGTAGTCATTAATCGACTTTCCATTAGACGATGGCTTTGAAGCATTGAACACAATGCGTACCGGTGTCGTCGCACTATCAGGTTTAACCACGGCATGGTGTGGAATATAGTACGAATCCTGATCATTCAAATTGAGTTGCACATCAAGTCTCGTGACGTAACCCTTTTGCAAATATTCTTCGAATATTGCATCATGAGCCTTGAGTAACTCTGGGTCTTTACTCAAGCGAGTCAGCTGTGCGTGACAAATGGACAAAGTTTTCTTGTATGAATTTCCAAATACTGGTGGGTACTGTTTAAAAGGTAAAGAAACCGTGTATTTTCCCTCGGAGTCTCTTTGGGTAGTATTGACAAAATGGTCCTCCACCATTTTATCCTCCGGTTTAGTGACAACCGATGGAGTTGGAACATTTTCCAATTCCCAAAATTTAGACAATAGTTCGTGGGTATCTTCTTGTGTGTATGTATGATAGGACACCACAGCATTGCTTGTTTGCTTGCTGGTATATTCTCCCATAACCACCCAACCAAAGATTGTTTTGATGGCGGTAAGTGTGCCATCGACTCCTTTCTTAACTCCGTTACGAATGACCTGACCCCAAATGTCAGCTCCTAACAGCATGTCTATTCGTTGAGATTTATAGCATTCGGGATCCGAAAGTTGGATATTCCCAAATTGTTTAAAGGTATCCCGAGATATTGGATAATCTGGGATTCTGCCTGTAATGTTGTCGATTACAATGCAACTCAAATCGAGAACTGGAGTTTCTCTACGACATGGTTTGATTTTGGTATGTATAATACCACTAGTATCCTTGACGTGGGTGTCACTGATTGACATAATCTTTGTTTGACACGCTTCAATAGACATATTCAAATTGTGGACACAACGACTTGTGATGTAGGATTTCTGCGATCCTGTATCCAATAAGGCACGTACAACATGTACCTTTCCTGCACTGTCAAATATATGCAGCTTTGCAGTGGGTAGTAATACCGAAGTATGTTTTCTGTGTTGACTTAGTGAATAAGTCCTAGCAGACATTGACGTAGTAGTTTCAGAATTACTACTACATGCTTGAGAGTTTGCATCACTCTTGGGTGATGACGGACGTTTGTTTTGCTCAGATTTTTTATCACGCTTGGGTGATAACGACTTGTTCGACCTTTCGCCAAACTGCAGCAGCGTATGGTGAGGTTTGTTGCACGTTCTGCATGTGGCTGTACTAGGACAGTTCGGGCGTATGTGACCCATTCTAAGACAGTTGATGCACAACTTGTGTTTGATTGCAGCATCATGTCTTCCTTTAGGTTTAAGAGCTATAAACCCTTCACACTGACTGATGTAGTGAGACTTTCTGCAATACGGACAATTCGTATCAGTTGCCAATGTCATCGCTCGGGATGCTGGCTTGTGCCTTTTGAAATGTTTGATTGGCTCGTGAGTTTTGACTGGTTTGTCTGGCTCAACCTCTAAGCTTAAAACTTGCTTAGCCAAGAACGCAATTAACTCTACATGAGTGGGCTTGGAGTCAGAATCCAATGTTAGTTCCCACTGTCGTCTAGTAGCCGAATCTAGCTTACGACAAATCATGTTTTCCAAAATGACCCCACATGAGTCAACCTCTAAATTTTTCAGAGCAGCGATGGTTTCGCGTGCTGTGTTCAACAATGATTTTAGTGCAGGAGCGTCTGCCTGCTTGACCTTTTGCACATCTAGGAGTGCATTCAGATGTACCGACCTCAACAACCTAGGACGATAATATTCATCTGTGATGGCGTTCCATGCAATATCAAAACTATCAGCTTTGACGGGGATATTTGTAATAAGCCTAGCAGCTTCCCCTTTTAAAGATAACTTGAGATATTGAAGTCGTTCAATATCTGACAAACTGTCCCGATTTATCACCAACTGTGTGAATAAATCGTAAAAATTCATAAAAGTTGTTTTCTCCCCATCGAATGTTGGGAGATTCAATTTAGGCAAGCTGGGTTGCATATATCGCAAAGATTGTGCTGATTGAATCGAATGTGATTCTGATTTAGCTCTGTCGGACCCTGACTGTGATCCGGTGTCTCCACTGAATATAAGTTTGTAATTGACACGTATGTCGCAAATGAGTTATTTTATTTCATTAAACAATTTCTTAACTCGGGAAATTTCTGCCAATATATCCTCGCCGGGATTTTTGGTTTGTTCTAACTTTGAAGAATATTCACAATAAGTACGATTGAATTCCTGTTCCCAAGCTGCGAGAGACGGAAAAGTTACCTCAAATTTCACTTTACTTTTTTCATCAGTCTCTGAAGAATAGACTGATAGACGACGAATGTCTTCTGTCACAACCTCTAATTGTTTGTACAGTAGTTTAGCCATTTTACAGTGTGTTATTAAATGCAATTACTAATACCAAAGTAACTAGAAACAATAATTATCTCCGAATACCGCCAAATCCGGCTCGAAGGACCAAATGTTGCGTCCCTCCGGTGCGAAGGACTAAGTAATAAGGAGCTAGTGGCTCGAAGGACCAAATGTTCAATCCCTAAACCAGCGAATCCGGCCTAGAAGAACCAAATGTTTGATCCTGCCCGCAAGCCCCAAATCTGATGTCTCTAAATCAGCGAATCCGGTCTAGAAGCACCAACAAGGTGTTTGATGTTAAATTCAATGAATAAAACAAAACTATATGTAAACCAAAATAATTACAACCTTAGATAGCTGGTTCACATCACTGGACTTGGCCAATACACGGGACATAAATAATTTGTGAAACGTACTAGTTAACAACGAACGAAGGACCAGCTAGTTTTACGAACTAACAAACGTGCTAAGTATAATTGCAACGCTGAAAACCAATTCTGAGAGATATGTGATAGCTTATTGAATACAAGTGACATAAACTATAATAAACCAAGATAGAACAAATACGATATTTGTTGAAATTAACTAAATCATTTCATAAGTGTACGAACACACAAATTTAGTTAAACAATATTAAAAACTCTAAATGAACTTAATAATAACCAACTAGAATGCAAAATTTGTTGCCTTGACTGTATCTAGTCGACAATAACAGCAGATGCGCTGTGGATGACGTCACTCGAACGAGAACGTGTGCAAACAGGTTTACAAAGAAATAATAATAATTTCACCCAAGGAAATATGAATCAAATCCCTAACAACACGAGTTCCGTGAGAAATCAAATTGTACAGTTCGATTTTACAATTGATTCCTGAGATGTGTCTATTAGCTGCATAAATTGGCGCCGGAAAGTATTCACGGACTATAAAGTACCAAATTAAATGAAAACCGAACGATAACTCCTTGAATTAGTCGTGCTAGGCTAATCAAGCTACGCGAACGATAATTAAACAACAAATTACTTTGCTGACCACATGAAAATCAGAAAGTTTATACAAAATGGTGGAAAACCACTCTCGCGGACGACGATGCGATACGTGTTTACCGTTTGCAAGCCAGACACATTCTGATCAGCGCGGGCGAGGCTTTGCGGCAATAAGCTTGGCGTGGAGGTGCGCGCGCACTCGCGTGGAACCAGACGCAGTAATATTAATGTTAATAATTAGTTTAAGATACTACAGTTATTTCAAACAATTCTAAAATTAAACTTAAACACGTAAAAATATATAACTAATTTTTCCAAGTAACAGAAACAGTTATTTCTATTTATTTATTGACTTATTTAAATAGAGTCAGGGCGTGTTACTCGTTCTATTCGCATGTGCAGCGGGTTGCTACCTCAAGGGGTTAATATTTTCTAATTCCTCTCATTTAAAATATATTAGTTTTAAACAATTTCTTTATAATTTTTTAACTCTGCATCCATTTAATATAAACTATAAAATGCATTCAAATCGTATAAAGAATAAAATAATCTTTAATATTTATAATAACATTAAATGTGAAAAAATGATATTTAACATCGTTTTTCCAAGAAAAACTGTTAAAATCTTCAAATGAGGATACTTCCAGTTAACCAATTATAACCAAAATCTAATCAGCTCGTCACATGGATGTAACGAAGAAGAATACGAAAGAATTGGAATTGTAGTATTAGAGTTACCGCATTAGAAAATTTTGTCTCACACACACACACGCACACACAAACACACACGCACACACACGCGCGCGCTCTCGCGCGCACACTCACACACACGACATCATCGTAAAATAAGTTAAAACGTGTTGTGCTTATTTACTGAAAACTCACCATCGAATTTTGGCACGATTACATTACCTCCCTTACCTACGGTATGAAGGGAGGTAAAAATAAATCTAAAGAATCAGGTATGCTGTTATCGATTTATTTGTAAAAAAATTATCTAGTTACCATACTACTAAGTACTCTAATGGAATCTTTATGGTCCTTGGCCTATACTGAAATACATTAGAGTACTCAAATTGAGGATTATAACGTCGTTATGACACGGTAGCATAAAACGTTTTTTAAAATATCGATACGTGATATTTTTCTTATCCTTGGTAAGAGAGGTTGTAGTTGGGGGTAAAAATACGACGTGTATAACTCATTTATTGAAATATAAATAACAAAAATTAAAATACGAAGAAATATTATTAATTAAATGCTGTAAAATAGTAAAATAATACTTTTTTGATATCTTTATCATAAACTAATTTATTCACATAAAAATTTCCAATGTAATGATAATATAATAATTCACTTCTATATCCCCGCACGTATGTAAAAACAGTACATGCCCGGGAAATATGGACCTCAGTTCAGCTTCTTAAAATAATAATAAAATTAATGGTAAACCATATAATTGCATTATTAGGCTGATCAGTGCAGTACGTGTTTATATTAAGTAATTAAATTATTATTTTTTATTTATTGAATTATTTGGTTCCGGCAAATCCCTATCCAAATGGATTAACAAGACCAATGGAATAGAATTTTTAACATAAAATAAAAGTTATACCTACACAAGTATACATATAATAATAATAAATAAAAAAATAATATAAACATAATATAACAGCGCAACAATGAAACCGTAACCAGAAAGAGCCTTACAAGAAAAAAATGTAACATAACCCAATTAATAGATGATAAACTTCAATTTATTATAATCAACTTTTCTTACATATATAGCGTGTTCCAGAGAACTTGTATTATGTATAGTCACAGAAAACAGCAAGCTTGCTGTTTGTCTGTGGTATAGTGTATGTGTAACTAAATATAATTATATGTTAGCATTGAAAAATATAAACGAGTACACCACGGTTATGGCCTCGCGATTTAAAACCATCGGTTCATTTGGGATTATAATTTTTCGCTCACCCAAAAAATTAAAAATCACTCTCTTCATAACCCTGGTGTATAATATACTATTAATCTGTATTCAATATACAAAATGTTAGAAGAATTACATTTAAATCGCATTATTAATTGTATAATAAAATTCGTATTTATAAGTAAGGAAAAATATTGAATGAAAATTTCGAAAAAAACCATCATATTACACAACAAGAAAGTACCTGTTTATAAATCTGGTCACCCTATACTAGGTACATAGGGGTATGATGTGCATATTGTCAGCAAATGTAGAGACTTGTCCGTAACTACTTTCATTTGCATTTCAACCAAACACAACAAAAATATTTTCACCTAACGCATAAAATTACTCTTGGATAACTCGGGGCGAGTTTTGTACGGTATAAACTGGAACATATTTTTTCTCATAAATACATAGGTACTTTACTTCTAATATATAAAATGTATCAATCATATATAATATTATAATTATATGTCTGAGTATTTACAACGCCACATTAACATAATAACAATACAAACATCATGATGATGCAGCTTTTTGACTGTAGATTATATGTCTGAAAAAGTTGACTGAAATGCAGTAATTCCACCGTTTTCTATACAAGATACAAAGTATCATATGTTATTAAACAAATATTTGAACTTATCTGTTATCTGACTAAATATAAATTGACGAATGTAATTAACTTTTGTTACTTTAGATGAAGAAAACCAGGCACGTATACAGCTTGAGGGGAGGGGGTTTAATAGGTCATGCAAAAGTATCCAGAAAAAAAGGACGTCGCAGGTAATTTTTTTTATTCAAGGTCAAATGCCTTATAATTGAAAGTTACATTTTTTCAATGCATGTGAAGCTACTCGTACATATTTTCTTCCTTTCATGTACAAAAATAAATTGCTGGATTATATAACATTTTAGACAAAAGAATATATTTAACGGTGTTGACTTACCTGAATAAACTGTCGAAATACAACACAATATGGCGCGACTATTAAACAGGGTTGCCGGTTCGCCAGTTTTCGCTACAAGCCTACGCAAGCTATCAAATATTAACAGTAAAATACACATATTTAATTTAATTTTATTCTTTACCTTAAATTATTATATTTGCATTTGTTTGGTTTTGTTTTTTTTATCAAGTCATGGCTTATGGGAGGGGTAATTCCCCCCTCCCCCTCCCTTACCTTACCCCCCTCCTGTATACATGCCTGAAGAAAACTATGTTACTTCAAGAAAGGTTGTTAGTTTCCATTAACGGAAGTTGACTAATGTAATATCTGCTTTAGAAAGTTGTAGCAAACTCTGATAATGTTGCAAGCCTATCACTTCCCTAAGCAATGTGTACCTACGTCCTAAAAATTGACTGCTTGCCGTCAGTATCATTAAAACTCGAAGGAAGTAACACTCCCCTATTCTCGTCGTAATTCAATCCCGGCATAATGCGCAACAGTCTCCGCGATGATCCCACGTCGCTCACTTGGCTTTATTAATCGCGAAGGCGAGACACGAGGCGCTAGACGGAGTCGCAAGTCGCAGCAGTAGCAGCAGCTGCTGCTACTGAAACTGGAACTCCTGTTCAGCCGAAACGCTAAAGGTGTTTGACAATATAATAGAGCAGCAGCTCTGGAAATCACGTTTTAATATTTAAACCTGTTTAGTCGCAAGCAGTCTGCCATCACGATATGAGAGCAGGAGTGAAATAGGAGATGTAACGGAATGACGAAATGGGATGATAAAATGGAAACTAAAATCGATTCTTTGTGTATTTATTTTTTTACATTAGAACGGTAACATAAATACTTATATACTAAAAAACTATAATATTGCAGATTTGTTTAATTTAATGCGAAAAAAATGTAAAAACAATTCGGGTTTTTGAATAATTATGTTAAACTTGATACTATAGAAGCTTAAATTTCATGCGGCTAGGGTTTTGATTGAAACATAATAGGATTTATTTATTTTATATAACTTCAAAGGAATCTAAGAGAAAAATACATTGACATTTACTGTAAAAGAAAATTCCCGGTATGCGTCTATCTGTTTATCTCTTTCTTGGCCCTTATCTTGAGGACCACTGAACAGATTTCTTGCAGGTTTCAGTTTTTAGGATATTTCGAAAAAAGAAAGTTCAGTAGTATGAAAGGATATTTGAAACTCATTCATAAAGAATAAGCCGATTGTCCTTTAAAAAGTTTTATGGGACAATGTGAATAGACAGGTACTTTCTTGTTGTGTAATATGATGGTTTTTTCGAAATTTTCATTCAATATTTTTCCTTACTTATAAATACGAATTTTATTATAGAATTAATAATGCGGTTTAAATGTAATTCTTCTAACATTTTGTATATTGAATACAGATTAATAGTATATTATACACCAGGGTTATGAAGAGAGTGATTTTTCATTTATTGGATGAGCGAAAAATTATAATCCCAAATGAACCGATGGTTTTAAATCGCGAGGCCATAACCGTGGTGTACTCGTTTATATTTTTCAATGCTAACATATAATTATATTTAGTTACACATACACTATACATAATACAAGTTCTCTGGAACACGCTATATATGTAAAAAAAGTTGATTATAATAAATTGAAGTTTATCATCTATTAATTGGGTTATGTTACATTTTTCAGAGGATCGTAACCAGTGGCGGCTCGTGTACCAAAACTTTGGTGACGCGATATCTAGAAAAAAAGCTCCGCTGGCGAAACTTTTTTTTTCATTCAAGGTCAAATGCCTCATGATTGAAAGTTACATATTTTCACGCGATGTGAAGCTGCATGCTTTTCCCCCTTTCATGTACAAAAATAAATTGCCAGGTCACAGAACATTTTAGAAAAGACAATATATTTAACGTATTATTGACTTAAATAAAAATAATATATGTTTCGTAAGCACAGTACCAGTACTACAGACTTACACAAAATGCCGCACGCACACATTGCACACTGCCTTAATTTACGATTTGCGCGAAAGCGCATTTAAAATGCAAGAATTAAAATTAGAATTTATAAAACAATTAAAAATTTAGTACTAAAATAAACATATCAATCGATACATGATATAAGTAATTCATTTGGAGTCGGGTATGAAAACCGGGACAATTACGTGTCCTGAAGGTGTTCATCAGGACACCGGGACATACAACTCAAAACAGGGACGAATCCCGGAAAACCGGGACGTCTGATCACCCTAACCTAGTACCTATACCGATACATATACACTCATTTCGATGTGCAGATTCTCAATCAATCATACTTTTTCAAAAATCTCAAAATTAAGGTCATTGTTTTTAGAGTCCGGTGGTGTAGTTTGCAAAAACGTAGCCCAGGGATCCGAATTCTGGGTAAGGTATGGTTGTTCTCGTGTTTGTCTTTTTCATAATTTCATCCTCATCGGTGACGTTTAAAATCTATGGAGGAAATTACAAAATGTAGAATGCACAAAAAATAAAATTGTCAGTTCCTCATGAAATCACCTCACAACAAAATATATGAAAAGCGTGTAACAATAAATAAATTTTAAAAAAATGTACATGATCATATCTTCTTCACATCAGGCCGGATACCGGATATCTATTACATTTCAGAAAATAAAATTATAGATATTTAATTTATCATATTTTTTCTATAGCTAAAATCGATCTTAAAATTAAATTGTTTCAAGCGAGGGTACAAGTACAAAAATTAGTCAATATTTAAAAGAAAATTAAGTACAATTGCCATTAAAAACCCTTGTTTTGGTATTTTGGTAGCATGCACGACTTTTAGAGAATTGTTTACTGACAACAGTACGATTTTTAACTAGGATGAAATAATTTAATACTAAAAATTATACTGCACTATAATAACACGAGATTATAAACTAAATCAGATATATTATTTTAGCATTTCGTATTTAGCATGCAACTCTGCATTTTAATAATAATTATATTACTTCAATAATGAACTGGGACGGATGCCAAGAATTAAATGAGACTTGTTTAATTTTATTCATTATTCAAATTTAAAGAAACCTGAATAAAATATCAATTCTGTAACTCGTAGAGCTCTACATTATATTATCAATGAAATTAAATAAATTATTTGCAAACTATAAGTTTAATCTGTTATTTCAACTTCAGTTAAAACAACTTATTTCCAGGAATAATTATGTGATGATTATTTTATGTGTTAAGTATATTTACGGCTCACAGATGACATCTCTTACATATTTAGTAAATAAATTAATTAATAAACATTACTAGGTATTATGTACGTATGTCTACATCAATAAAAAAAAGTATCCTTTAAATTTAGTGAATGTGTATCCGAATATTGCTCTACAGTAAATCTGGAAATCTGTTTCAGAAAAATAGAAATTTCTTTCGTAAAAAAATATTTCTCTTTCATTTAAGAGTCGTATTTGTGCAATTTAGATAACACTTGCAACCACACCGGCTATTAAATATATTAATATTAATGAACGAAATCATACATAAAGGATGGTAATTGGTAATTTCCTGCTTTTTACCTCCCGTTACCCTTGATAAGGGAGGTATAGGGATCGTGTCAAAAATCGCATATCGAGATTTTGGTAAATGACCACGTTGTAAGGTCCATAGAATCCAATTTTAACATTTTCACGATGATATCTCTCTCTGTCTCTCTCTCTCTCTCTCACTCTCTCTCTCTCTCTCTCTCTCTCTGTGTGTGTGTGTGTGTGTGTGTGTGTGTGTGTGTGTGTGTATGTGTGTGCGTGTGTGTGCGTGTGTGTGGTGTGTGTGTGTGTGTGTGTGTGTGTGTGCGTGTGTGTGTGCGCGTGTGCGTGTGTGCGAGCGTGCGTGCGTGGGTGTGGGGGTGTGGGTATGTGTGTGTGTGCGTGTGTGTGTGTGTGTGTGTGTGTGTGTGTGTGTGTGTGTGTGTATGTGTGGATCCTGTTTACGCTCTAACTCAAATACTATCATTCAGAAAATTTTGAAACCTTGTATTTATACCTTATTCTGATATGGAAAGAAGCTATTAGATTTTATTGTAAATCAGATAACCGGAAATGGCACTTTACTTGAAGCTCAAAATACTTTTTCTCCGAAAAATACCTTTAAATGTTATTTATACGAGATTTATGTTCTTATAAATATTAAAGATTATTAAATTTTCTATTAGTTTGCTTTAATAATTTTTCTATATATTTTATGGATAAATTTATAAAATCATCTATAATTTAAATCACTGAGCCTGCGCTTTAAACAAACATAACAACTTGATTAGACAGTTCATATCTCAAATGTATGTAATTGACAGATTAATGTCGCTGTCAAAGAACTATTCATTTCAAATTAATAACAGTAACGTTTTAAAGAAAAATAGTAAATAGAACCATAGTTATATGGAATGGATTTTAATACAGGTCCTATTATAACTAAATATGTAAGTATGTATATTTAAATTAATAAAAATTAATTAGTGGGAGGTGTTGTGTTGGCCACATCAGAGTTTTTAATTATTATTGCGATTAAAAAGCCTTCAAATAAAAGTTGTAGAGCATAGCATTCTGCATCTGAATAAATTATAAAAATAATTTTGCATTCTTTTAACGGCAGAGTTTATGTATAAAAATGTACAAAATCAGAATAGGAAAATAGCAGTACGCGGTAGTCATGGAAATTAAACAAAAAATTAACAAATGTTAACGATTTATCGGTCAAGCTAAGTTTATTTTTTATTATTATTTGTAATTTCTGTTCCAGTGAACAATTATTTATTTAAATTCATAAATAATTGTTCACATGAACATACATTAAAAATAATATCTAATAAAAATGAATTAACCCGACTTGACAGATGAAACGTTAAATATTTTGTAACTTATTTGTTTCAATTTCATAACTATCGCTATTTTTGAGGTGATTTTCGACATTTTCATATCTAATTTCTGCCGTTACAAAGCATGTAAAACAATTTGAAGGGTACGGGGAAAGAACAAGGTATGTCACTTTTATATCAAAATTTGAATTGTTAGTGCTATCTGTTGAAAATGACGGTCTCTATCATTGCGCAAATTATAGGGTGATATAAGTAGAAAGGTTCCATTTTATTTTATAATTTAATATCACTGCATGGGAAAAAACAAGGATTGTCCGCGCGCAAAGTGTAAAGAGCAAGGAATGTCCGCTCAACCGATATTGAAAATCATGTGTTTCATTAGATGTCGTACTACTTATTTAAGGTTATATTGTTTTTTGTACTATCATAAATGTAATTTAGTAGTAATTTAATTTAAAATAAATATGCCACCGCCTAAAAATTTTAATTCTACCACTAGTGTAGGTAGTGAGAATAGTGGAAGTGAAAATTTGTAAAAAAAAGGAAAAAGACCGGAAGAATGTCCGATGTACTAAAAAAAAATGAGACTTAAGACGCATGAAGAAGGTGATCCTTGTCAATGTAAACGCCTTATTTTAATGAAAGAAGTTTCGTGTACAGTGGATTATTGTCGATTTATTCTAAGCAGAGAATTATACAATGGTACCTGGGACCAACGTGTAATCAAAGAAAAAAATCAGAAGAAAAGAGAGTTGCAACCAAACGAATTTAAACTACCCGACAATCTATACGATGGATAGGTTAAAATTTAATTAGTTTTAAAAATAAATTTGCAGGTACATAAATTCTTTTTCAGATTTAATACCAATTAAAAATGAAAAATTTAAGGACTTAATGGATTTGAAACAATTCTGTGGGCCAGTTGCTTCTAAGTTCTGTTCCAACCTGCCGCACGATTAAGTGGACATTCCCTCTTTTTTTGTATCTTATATGCATACGAGTGATATTTTATTTAATTATCAATAGAAGACAAAATATTTTTTACTTTTAAAGTTTAATTTAGAAAATAAACATATTATAATATTTCATCATTACCAAATTCTGTGTACAAAACAGATTGGCTCACCCAGCAATGGGTAATAAGTCGTGATGATATATTTATTTATTTAATATTTCTATAATTTATTTGAGCCTGCTCCTTCAACAAATTAGTAAGGTATGTGAATAGTAAATGTTAAAATTCGATTTATTCGGATTCTTGTCTGCGGGACATACCCTGTTCTTTCCTCACAGCCTTTATTTTTGCTTATTGTTTCCCTATACAGGCTGCCTCACAACTCGCGCCCCAGAGCGAATGAGGAAACACGAGACTGCACTCGGATGTGTAATTTCGAAGAAAAAAAAATCTAGCTTAAAAGATATTCGAGATAAGACGTCTTAAAATTGACCAATCAGAGACCTACACCTTTAACATGTTTTATACAAATCAAATCTTCTTGTATTTTTGTGGGAGCTTTAAAGCGTCTGTCGGAAGTTAAGGCCGAGCGGAAGTGTCTGGGAGTGTTGAATATTATTTTGTACTAATATTCTATAAGCCATACATAAAAATCAGCTTTCAGAATTTATGTGAAGTAAGTCCAATTTTTGCTTACCTTTCGCACCTGGTACCTGTAAATTGGCCGTCTACCCAACTTAGCAGGTATGCGTGCGTTCAATGTACATAGGAATACTACCCTATTACACACATTTCATCTTTGAGAAAATAAGTTACGTCTGGGGGCCCTGGGATCTTACTCTATAAGATGTGTGGGCGACTGTAGTTTTCGAAAAATGTCAGTGTCAAATTAAATTTGACAAGGTGAATAAAAAAGGCAAATTCTTCTTCTTGTTGTTTTAATCTCAAAGAATTCAAATGACAATAATATTTTCGTTTAACACATTTTACACAGCTGCTACAACACGTTGCACTGTACGATATAAATGATGATCTCGGATGACACCTTCGCTAACCTAAATTTGTTGACAGTGAAAACTATAAAGAGTCAAAATTACAAATTTTGTAACTCACTAGCAGTATTTTTAAAACCTAGCAACCAGTTCTATTTTGTAATATATCATCACACCTCAAGATATCCTTCCGGGATTGGTGGATTAAAAAGTCTTGTAATTCCGTTATGCAAGCAGCCGCAAATTATTTTCTTCTATTTGTTGGCAACCTATTGTCGTCGGCAAGTGTGAGTTTCGTCTGGGGCGTGAGTTGTGCGACATCCTGTATAAACATTACAGAAATGTGCATTATATTAGAATATTATACAAAGGATAAACAATAAAAAAAGTTTATCGTAAAGACAATAATGATAATACTACTTGCAATTATTTCAATTGATATTTTCAAAAAAAGTTTCATATTTTACAAATAATAAATAGGAAAAAACATTTATAGGAACTGAATATATAAACTGCCTCTAAATTGTGAATATCCTAAATTTATTTTCATCATCAAATGAAAGTTTATTCAGTCTGCATTGTTCTCTGTTATCACCACCTGCAAATGCAGTAATATCAAACTCATAATCGTGCATCCAAACAAAAAACGCAATCAATCATCTAAACTAGCGAGATATGCATTCAACTGCAACAGGGGAAGAAAAATGATAGTTTAATCTCGCACAAATGAAATTATTGTTTAATAATTCATCAAAATCTCTTCCGGCTCCTAATCTGCAATCTAGCCTCATCAGATTAAATTCATTTCACTGCACAGAATGCCGGGACACCGGGGAATAATAATACTTCACCGACGGAATCTGTTTCTGTTTGCAAAAGTGGAAAGATTACTTCCTGTGTTTTTCTAAATTGAGGGAAATAACGATACATGAAACAATTATTATGATGAATTACTCTATTTCTCTCGACTATTTTTGAAAGCAATATTGGTCCTTTTAAATAATAAAAGACTACTGGACTAGTTTCTTTTATTACTCAACAGTGATTACGTCACAGTGATTTTATTGCCATTTCTTTAACTTTACATATATTTAACAAATTATAGAAAATACGTTTGTATAATTTTAATTTGACATGGTGAACTCGAGAATTCGTGACACAGGCATTTAGCATGGGAAAACTTATCGTATCGTATCGCAAATATTATCTGTCGCGGTGCTTTATACGAGTACATGTAGGAAAAAAAACTTCTAAAATTTTTGTTATACCGGGAGTCTGCTTTATTTCCCGAACATAATAAATTCAATGTTAAAATTTAGATTTGGCTATATCTCTTTGCCTATTAATTTTAGAAAAAAAAAGTGTAATGAACAAAAATGTTCGAAATAAAACTGTGCTTCGATAACTACCAAGTTTGTTGTTCAATTGTTTTTTACATACAAGTTAGAAGCAAAAAATACTCGCTTTAAGGCAATAATCAAAGTGTTACGAAAAATAAAACAATAATTTATGTTTGATGTTTCTGGCATATCTGACAGATTTGACATTTCATTTGATTTTATTATTATTTAGATTTGTGATTATTTTTTTACTTCTAGATTATCTTTCTATTATTCTAATAACAATAAAATCAAAATAAATGTCAAATCTGTCAGATATGTCAGAAACTGCAAACACAAATTATTGTCTTATTTTTCATAGCGCTCTGATAATTGCCTTAATTCATGTATTTTCTTTTGCTTCTAACTCGTACATAACAATTAAACAACAAACTTGGTACTCATCGATACAATATTTCATTCGGAACATTTTTCTTTATTACACTTTTTTTCTAAAATTAATAGGTAAAGAGATATCGCCAAATCTAAATTTTAACATTGAATTTCCTATGTTCGGGAAATTAAAAGTTATTATTAAAGAAATGAAGAAAATAAATTTTGTTTGCAAAAATTTAAAAAAAAGGTACAAAGTAATATGAAAAAAAAAGATATTTAACAGTTCATGGACATTCGACGCTCATTTCCTGAAATAAAGCTATAGTAGATCAGTTTTGACCACACCTTTAAATTAATTTATTTGCATTGTCATTAAAGTCGTAAATTTAAAAAAAGTACAATTTTATTCTCGAAAATGTATATATAAATTACTTCATAAAGTTCTGCAGCACACATATCTTTTTGAAAAAATCTGTTTATTAGTAACATATAAGTTTTTAAATCCAAATTTAATCAAGTCATGCACGTACCCTAGTGAAAAAATTATGTTCGGCAATGTTACATTTCATATGTGGTAGTAATTATTTTTATACGTACCTACCACGTTTTATATAAAATCGTTATTATAATATTCTTAGATATGTAGCTAACTATATGTACGAGGATATTAAGAAGAATTTAAAAAGTTAATATCATGTTATAATAATACTCGTATGTTATCAGAATCACTGTTTTGGGGTTATAATACATATAATAGACGAATAATTTCTATGTACTTTTTATGAGTAGTTCTATTTGCGCTGGAACGAAATTCAGAAATTGTTCGTCGATTGCATTAGATCATACCTTTAATAATTGAATTTTTTAAATTCAAAAAGATGTAAGTGTTAAAAATGATTTTTAGATTCGACATTAAAGTACCAACCATCTATTTGTTGTTATTATATATGTATTGTGCAGTTATGTGCCAATTTGTACAAATTATAGCTCAAGTATGGAAGTAATCCATCCAGAATCGATTCATCTTGGTGCAGTTAGTTTGTACTCGTACGACAACGTAACCAAGGTGATATATTGGAGAAACTTTTATGCAACAAAAGCTAGTGCTATTGCTACAAAGAGAAGTAAGTGATCAATTTAGAATGGTCAAGAATAAATGACTGCTTGATAAAACATTCGTACGATTAATAGGTATGTAAATATATATTTCAACCGATAAAAAATATACTATATAAAAAGTACTTTTATATTTATTAAATGGTTATCTGCAAACAAAAGTACCTATAAGTGTAATTGATGTTGATGTAGCATATTTTATGCGTAAAACTATTTAATTAAAAGTGTCTATTTAAAATCCATTTAAATAATTGCAATCAAATTAGATATTGTAATAAAGAACGCCAGAAAATTCTAACAAATTAATTAATGAACAGTAACAAAACTGTGTTCGAAACTGGTCCAAATAAACTTGAAACATAAAACCGCATTTTTTATTATAATAGTACTAAGGAGGAAGAAATTTGCGGCACAATTTTCAAGTACGTATTCAAATACCTATTTCGGTAAATAAGCGGCCATCGCTTTATTGTTACTTCATAGAATCAAAAGAAATCCCAATCTGCATTTTTCTCACTATCATCCGATGAAGTACTAGAAGAATTTAAAGATGACCAATGAGAGTGCCTGTTCTTTATATCAAGTATTATGTTTGAAAAAAACGAAAAACTGTCATATCTGACGGCAGAAGCCAATCATAATTCAGTTACCTCCAACTTCACTATAGATAAGATATAAGATGCATGTCAGGTAGATCATTGAAGATTAAAATTTTAAACACAGCAAACAAACGGTACTGCTTCCAATGAATCAAACTTATCACACTGACTGTAACTAGCTATTAATTGTTATTGTTACGTGAGTTGGATCCATGATTACAAACTACAACCCGACCTAACGTCGGTTTGGGTAATTTTGGAAGCTTATAGTTCTAAAAAGTGGCCATTAAAGGTAAATTTTGACTCATGGTGGTGATTATGAAAGTTGTAATTTATATTTGGCTCGATTATGTCTACGTCATTGTGGTAAAAGTTACAGTTAATATTATTAGCTAAGATTCCTACAAAATATTTTGAACATAACTTAGGACTGTTCCCATAGCAACCGAATGTAATTTCCTTAATAATAGTTCTACAATGATTCTTCTTTTTTGACAAAATCTAGAATCTTTTAACATCGGGTGGTAGTATTAAATATGAATAGTTCTTAAAATAATCTTGACACAATGTTTATAGTTATAACATACATAATAGAGCATCAATTCTGCACCAAACGAAAAAAAAAAAAATCCCCTTAGCGGTCACCTTTAAATTCCTAAAGAGATTGCAGCCAATTTATCAAACACTCTGTATCTGTAAAAAATGGCATCATATAAATATTACCATTACCTAACCTTCGCAAGATGTTATTTTTTAACCAATCACAAAAGATTGATTCTGTAACGTGACAGAATCGCCGTTGCGCTGAGCAAGCCTCTAAGTATAGCGATGACGTAATCGTGCGAGCAGCCGGGCGATGTAAAAAAAACGAGTCTCGACGTGCTTAATTATGTACTTTCGGTCGCCCCAACCTTTTGTATTCGTTGTTGTTATGGGGTCGAATATTCTAGAACTCTCTAGAAGGTAATGACAGCTATTTAAAAAGGACACAGAGGCTATGGAGCTCAGTTGTGTATGCAGAGGGTGTGGAGCTCAGGTCTGTATACAGAGGTTGTGGGAGTTCTGTTAGCCAGTTACCTAGAGTAAAGCAGTTAGTGAGTTTAGTAACATAGCAGTATCGTGGTAAGCGTATGCATTATAGTATTGAGTACTCGGGAAGTTACTGATATACTGGGATAGCTATGGAACTGAATACTCGGTAGTGTTGACGAGTATTGGAGCTATAGTGTACGAAGACAGTATCGGTGAGTCTGGAGGTTACTGATATACTGGGATAGCTGTGGAAGTAAATACTCTTTAGTGTTGACGAGCAATGGGAAGCTAGAGTACACGAGGATAGTAACAGCGAGTGAGAGTGTATACTCGGCATTGTTGTCGAAGAGTTGCGGCATACAGACAGTTGGTGATACTGGATCGGCCAGTTGTATGTGATAAATAGATAATGGAATAAATAGTGACAAATATAGTGATATAAATATCGCATAAACAGTCTACAAGAGTCTGCTACAGATCGGCAGTCTAAAATTGGAACGCGTAATGAAATAAATGAACAGTTAGTTAAATAAAAGTACAATAATACAGTAATATAAATAGCGTGAAGATAGTCGTGTTAATTGCTTAAATAAATGAATAATCTTACGTGTTTATGCATTTAGTCTTAAATTATAATTTAATATTTGTTTGACCATAGTAATAGTCGTTTTTATTATCTTTTAATATTTATTTATCGTTTAATTAATAATACTTGCCTAATATTTACACTTTACCCAAATAAATAAAAACGTTGTCTATATATAAGTAAGATCAAATTAAAAAGAACAAGAGGAAAAATCTGGGAGCAAGTAAGAAGCTATGAAAACGAAAACTAAGGAAGTAGAATGGATGTATAGAAAACAGAAAATGGAGGATTGACCAATGTACAGTAGTATCTGAAAGAAAGAGAAATCCTGAAGACTACGGTGACCACGAATAGAACCACAAATGCCTCACACCGTAAGGTAGAAAGGCAATAGATTAAGAGGAATTGAACCCCTGCGTACTAGATATGAAGCGAAAATTCAAATAAATTGATACTAGAACTATTAACATCTTAAAAAATTCAACATTAGACGAACATACTTTTGATATGAACCTGCATTTAAAAAAAAGTTTTATTAAAATCTATTAGTATTTGACTTTGATTTTATGGAGAAAACGGCATTTCTCGTTTTTCCTAAAAAATCAAGGACAAATACTAATAGATTTCAATAATACTTTTTTTTAAATGCAGGTTCATATTAGAAGTATGTTCGTCTAATATTGATTTAAAAAAAATACTAATAGTTCTAGTACAATGGGAACAATTTATTTGAATTTTCACTTCATATTTAGTACGCAGGGGTTCCATTCGTCTTAAGTAAGTTACAATCGGCTTCGGGGCTCAATAGTTAGAGCAACGCCTCATAGTCATGAGTGCGCTCGGAGATCTGGGTTCTAATCCCACTAAGCATGGATGTTTGTGTATGTGAATACAATCTGTAATTGAGATTTAATCCTGTTGAGTTTTTTTTTTAAATAACTTTATGAATAAACAGTTAATCTCTAGCAATGAGTTATGAATACCATTAATTATTAAAACTAAAATTCAAACGGAATAGACCCAGTTTTAATATAATTTGTAGAACAATGAAATGACATATGTGTAAAGTGACAAATATTCATATTGCAAGAGAATAGAGTTTCTATTTTAAAAAGTATATCATTCAGTACCTGAAGCCCATGTAAAGCAGAGAACAATATTTATCAATTATTTAAACATTTGTTAATTATTTCACATCTGAGCACGTGCTTAATAATTTAAGAAAATCTCTTTGCTGTCTTTCCATTTATCTTTAATACTCCTCTGGTGACGAGAATTGGAACTAGCATCAGCGCTGTTGGGATGCTTTGCACCCCTTCCTTCCGTTCTGGGCGGTTCAAGGTCATAAACAATAGAACGTCAGGGGCTGGAGAGTTAAGGGAGTTTATCTTCATTTACTAATGGATGGGATAATCTACATGTTACATATCGAAATGCGACATCTAACGAGGGTGGTGTTTTACCTTTGCCATCCTCACCAACTTAAAGGATAACCCTTCCAGATTAAGCGTTCCTCTTTAAATTGTTTAAAGCAGGTTGTTGACCCATTCTTTACGACGGCTTCTTTAACAAGATTATTTGCCAATTATTTATTTAGAGTTTCTTTGCCTGGTTAATCGACTCATTATTTATAAAAGTAATTTCCCTGGATTTTAAAGCGTTTATTTTTCTCTAATTAAAAGAGAAGTAGTGGAAGATTTGTTTCCGGATGGAAGAACATGAACGAATAAGTTTAGCATTGAAAATCATCTATTATAAAAGGATGAAAGCTTTTTGTTCATCAATGAAACAGCAACAAGTTTAATGCTTCATAATGGCGAATGAACGAATTGTTATCAGTGGTATGAAACCTCTCTTCCTCATGGAATACTCGTTACTCTAGTCCGTTTTTACTTTCTTTTATACAGAAGCTGTAAATTTAAAAATATCCTGTTTGAATTTATGTTCTGAATAGTTATTATTTAGTTGTGCTTAG
>OY720457.1:37835635-37988135 GCA_963082715.1 Harpalus rubripes | reverse complement strand
ATCTTGCAATTTATCCGAAGATGGAAATACCGGCTCTAAGAAAAATAAATTTAAAAAATATAGTGGAATGGTCTACTCTGCACGTACCTAGCAGAGGTGGGCAGTAATGCAAAACAAGTAATGACATTATGTAATTTTTGTTCTAATAAGTAATTTTATGCCATTTTCATTACATTCATATGCGAGTTATTTGTAATATATTGCATTACTTTTTCACAGTAATTTGTAATTGTACATTACGCATGCGCATATTCTAGATAAGAAATAACTTGTTCGACTTATCTGATCGTAAACGATTTTGTACGAACAAATATTCAGTAGAAGTACAATATTTGCTGGGTGCTGTCCATTAAAGTTAACGTCGTCTCTCCATCTTTTTGTTTCTCAACTGTTGTGTTGTTTTTACTATTCTTCATATCTAGTTAAATATTAAACATCTATTATAGATACAACGTAAGTTTTTAAATAAAATTACTTTTTAAATAAACCTGATTATATTCTTTGAAGATTTTACTTCTAACTTCTAGCATATTAAGTTTACCACAAGTTAATATTATCGGGTACTAAGATTGAGAATCACAACAAATTTTACAACTCATTTATTTAAAGGTACCTAATATTTTATTTGTTTTTTTTATCTTGTGGTAAGAAAAAGTTCTGCTACCTACATCGATACTTATGGATGGTATTTATTTAATAGAGTACGTTACACTATTTTCTGCAACCTGTAATTCATTGGCATAATTCAATAATAACCAAAGTCAATTGTCTATCCATTAACAAATACTATAGCCCGTATTACGAAAAACTATTATAATAACAGCGATTTTATTGAGTGCGCTTTACATTATATCCTTATGAGAAGTGTGGTCCATAAAAGCGCTTTTATTATAACAGGACGCTCATAATACGGGCTCATATTTCTATATAGAAGTGTGACACGTAGAATTCGAATTATACTTTTCGTGCAGTTTACAGCCTGTTTACGTTATGCTAAACACACTTTTATTATCACCATTTTCTACCCACTGTCAATATCTCTCGGCGGGCTACTAAGCGTTTATTTATACACAACTTGCAACAAATCGCACAATTTCTACTGACAACCGGTGTTTTAACAGTTTCTGCCAGCTGTAACTTATGAACTATATAATGTGTGTGTCAATCGATATATAACCTTTAATCGAAAGTTCCAAATGATTCGAATTCCTCTTTCTGGGGGTATGTAAACAGGCAGATGTTTCCACACCCCTAATTACGTATATGCCGGAAATGTGGCCATTTTTTTGGGAGCGGTTTTACATAGGAATAAAGTTACTTACTAGTCGTGCCAGTTGACATCACTAACTGTTATGCTTGTTGACTGGAACCCACTAGTTTTCACTGTATAGGGTTCGTTTTAAATAATATCAACACCATGCAATTTAAGGTTAAATATATTGAAATATCTAAACATGTTGAGTACAAATATGATTACACTTTGGTTAAACATTTGTGAATCACTAATAAGCAATTATGGCAAAGTACAATGTCATTTAGCTTACAATTTCGACCTATTCATACAGCCTGAAGCTTTAGCTCACTTGCTAAGTTTGTACGAATATTTGTTTACATGTTAGCTGTACAAGCAAGTGCAACCTCACTTGGAGCCGCATATGTGCGTACTAAAGAATCAGAACCCGGCGAGAGAGTTCCTAAGCTAATAATGCTGTCTTAACTAAAACTCATCTCTTTACGTGTCGCCTAAGTTGAATTGCGTCTCTCTATATTTCGCAACATTTCTCAATGTTACAGAAGAATAACTAATCGGCTTCCATTGAACAATACAGGTAAGTCAGTAAAACCTTGCAGGGTTTTAGTCAGTCTAATTCACAGAATTACTGATCAATATTAATTTAATAGTGTTTCAAATAAATGAAATTGGTCTCATTCGAATTCAGAACTTCACGATCAATAATTCATTTTTCTTTTTCATTTGAAAAAATCTGATGTGGCCAGCACATTACCTTCCGTCAGTTCTATGTATTTTGTACAAATTTCATACAGAAAGTTCCTTGCTAAAGATTATATTTCTTGTACTTTACCTTCCGGCAGTTGCATGTATTTTATGCAAATTCCATACAGAAAATGTATAGCAAAAGATCCTATATTTCCAGTAAAATTATAAGACAAACACACTATAGGTACGTTCCATCGGTGTCAGAAATCTTACTACTACCTCAATGATCGTTCTTTTGCGTCAAAAAAATCTGAATATTCCTACGAATCATTCCAACTTCAGAGCTGGAAGCGCTGGTTGGAAGATATGTATATAGATTGGAGATAAATTCAAAATTGTACTAGCCGACTGTCGCGCGTACCTTTCTGTTACATTTGTCAATGTTCAGATTAGACTGCAAAGAAGCAAAGAAATACCTCCTTTATATTTTTATTATTTAATATATTTTTATATAATTATAATCTCTGTAATAACAACATTTTGAAGATCCAAAATAAACATACAAAGTTAGCTTTAGTTGTTAACTAACAATAACACATAAACACTACCACTGTTCTATCGTATTTATTTTTTACTTGACAGTTATTTGCCACTGAGCGTTCTATTGCTTTAAGAATATTTTTATTCTAGTAGGAATATTTCTGACAGGACGTACCTTATGTCAATTTTACTTGACACTGACATCTTTCAATCAAACAAAATTATCGTCTGCGATAACTCTAATACTACAGTTACAAAAATTATAATTTTTTCGTATACTTCTTCGTTACATCCATATGAAGAACTGATTAGATTTTGGTTACAATTGGTCAACCGGAAGTACCATTATTTGAAGATTTTAACAGTTTTTCATGAAAAAACTATGTTAAATATAATTTTTTCACATTTGATGTTATTATAAATATTAAAGAATATTTTATTCTCTATACGATTTGACTACATTTTATACTTAATATTAAATGGATATAGAGTTAAAAAATTATAAAGAAATTAAATTTCATAAAGTAGCCATAGCTATGGAAACAGCTACTATATTAAGAAAATTCTGATTGAAAGATGTCAGTGTCAAGTGAAATTGAGATAGTATGTTTGTCTTATAATTTTACGGGAAATATAGGATCTTTTGCTTTCTGTATGGAATTTGTATAAAATACATACAACTGCTTTAAGGTAATGTACAAGAAATAATAATAATAATAATAATAATAATAATAATAAATCTTTTATTTCTGCAGATACATTACAGTGTATATAGAAAACGTCACAAAATAATAATTTTCTGTATGAAATTTGCATAAAATACATGCAACTACCGGAAGGTAAAATACAAGAAATACAATATTTTATTTGGCAAGGAACTTTCTGTATGAAATTTGTACAAAATACATAGAACTGACGGAAGGTAATGTGCTGGCCACATCAGATTTTTTAACTCTCTATCCATTTAATATTAAGTATAAAATGCAGTCAAATCGTATAGAGAATAAAATATTCTTTAATATTTATAATAACATTAAATGTGAAAAAATGATATTTAACATAGTTTTTTCAAGACAAACTGTTAAAATCTTCAAATGAGGGTACTTCCGGTTGTCCAATTCTAACCAAAATCTAATCAGCTCTTCACATGGATGTCACGAAGAGAAATACGAAAGAATTATAATTTTTAGAATTGTAGTATGGAAGTTATCGTAGACGAAAATTTTGTTACACACACACACACACACACACACACACAGACACACATACATACACACGCACGCACACACACACACACACACACACACACACACACACACACACACACACACACACATACAGACATCATCGTAAAAATAGTAAAATCGTATTCTAGGGACCCTAAAACGTGCTTATTCATCAAAAACTCACCACCGAATTTTTTGACCAAAGACAATACCTTCCTTACCTAAAGGTGACGGAAGGTAAAAATAACCTTACAGATTCAAAAATCTGAGGAAATAAGTTTTTAGTGTATTGATTTAATACCCAAAAAACGTAGTTGAGCCAGAGAATGAAATTTCGGATGATTGATTGAGGGTGGTTGTTTTAAGTGACATGGATTTGGACAGGATTTGGGATCGAATATAGCGAGGGAATGACCTAGTTCACGGGATTATAAATATTTTGGTTCGCCGAAAATTCTATTTCCTTTTTATAAATATTTTATAAAAATGTAGCTTACGGACAGCAATAATAATATGGCTTAATAGCTACTGTTGGTTATGATAATTTTTCTTTATTTCAGGTTTTAGTATAATAAATTTGTACTGAAGCAGAGGTGATTATATTTATTTATATATCAAACTGCATAAATTTTTTTTTTTGGCCGAGTAAATAGTTTCTCGTGAAACATCCGACGCCTAAATAGCTTATGTAGCGTGTTTTGTATTAATTTTATTCTGGTAACGTCTACAATTTAATTAAAAATTTGGTGTTGTTTAACTTTAAATAATTAATTATTGTGAGTGAGTGTTGATGTCAAATCATAGTTACCAACGAAACAAGACATTTTTGTTCATATTGTCTATGAAATTTGACAAGTTCCAGACATTCGAAACTGTTAGTGATGTGTTTCTTAAGAATTATGGTAGAATAAATTCATTTATAAACCGTATTTAAAACTATTTTTAATAAATTAAAAAGTCCACTCTTTTCCGTCATACTATATAAATTTCACTTTAATGATTATCAACACTTAGCAACGAGGAATAGATCATATTTCATGAACGCGTTATTTAAAAGTTGGTAAGGTAGCAAAGCTCATTTACGAACTAGGTATTAAAATCTTTTTTTTATGTACTATCCCCTTTTTGAAAAATTAATTATACCGATTTATTGTATTGGACATCGTTTGAAGACTGGCGATTGTTATTATATTAATAAACAAAATAAACTCTCTTTGGTTAAATCAATTTTATTTAAATCAGCTTTGATAAAGAATTATTTGTATTATTATTCACTTCAACAGTAAACTCTATATTATTATACTTATGGTAAATTTATATTTTAGAGACCCATAATAATGAAAATAATATTAAATGTCAACACAATTGAATCTAAACAACAATGACAAGAAAATTCCCAGCCACCATTCCATCGGATTCAGCGGCTTTCGAGTACGACTGAATCGATTAAAGTTTGATAAGTCAAGCGCTGAAATTAGAAAAGGTGAAATAGATTTAATCTATTTTTAAATGCAAATTAAAAAAAGTTGATTGATGACATTTATAATATTAATGCACATTATAAATGATCAAAAAATTACCTCATAAAAAGAATGTAAAAACAGAATTGTGAAATATTCATAATCTCCATCGGGATTTGAACCTAGGTTTCTGCCTATTGTAAGTAGTGTTCAGGCCAACTTCATATTTCAGCTGATCACAGCAGAGCTTTGAATACAAATATCCATAAAAACTATGAAGTAATGAGTTTTTTTCTCTTTAATTTAAAAGTAATTATTTTGAAATATGAGTATAATATAGGTACTCGGATTTTACGAGATCCGTTAATAGGTTTTTATGTTCCTCTAAATACAACCTATTCAAAATACGTAGAATGTACATAAGCATAGAGGATGCGAACGTATATTTTAATGGCGTTTCGGCTACGACTATCCTGGATATTCGCGTATTATCAGCATATGAATACCTGCCGGCTAAACTACAGTTGTTTATTACTGTTGTGTACTTTATAGCGGCGTTAAAAACTATAATGGATCTAGTTTCACTAAGTGTAAAGTTAGTTAAATATACTGTAATGGCTATTGATACAATGCATCAACTGGCATGTATTTTCAATTAAAAACTTCATTGAGATTGTGAACAAAAATAAATGCCAATTAACATACCTCTATTACGAAAGTTTTACTTACTGTTGGAATACTTTCTTGACGGCAATATCGTTTTAATACATAGTACATATATATTTACAAAATTTCACCTGTGACACACCCATAGTCGTTATGAAAAACGTACTTCAAGAATTCGGATTGTTTGAACTACTGTTCAACCAAACAGTGTGAATATGTAAATCATTGATAAAGGCGTTTACCACTGAAAACAGTATTTTGAAAATATTTTTTACTGTTTCGTAAAGCTTTGAGATACGTATATATATATATATATATATATATATATATATATATATATATATATATATATATATATATATATATATACGTAGGATAAAAGATTGAAAATATGATTTATTAATTTATAAATATTACCTATATAAATAAACCAGTAATTTTCACTTTCGGGCTTAGCAATACTTAGAACTGAGGAACCTGTTACATAACTTCTTATGCCTAATTCATCCTATAAGGCAATGACTCGTGTAAACAATAGAATTTTAGTATAATGATCAAAAATATATTACACAGGTGTATTTATTGTAGTATTGATAAAATTAATGTTAAATAAATAAAAAATAAATATATCATCACGGCGTATTACCCATTGCTGGGTGTGCCAATTTGCTTTGTACACAGATTTCGGTAATGAAGACATACTTGTACCGTGCGGGCATTTACCAGGCGTCAAATTAATGTTTATGCATTATAAACTTCATTTCATTGTACCATTTATATTTAAAAGATTTATGTTTGTACAGCGTCAATTGTGATTTTGATAGTGGAAACGTGAAAAATATGAACAAGTATGAAGCAAGATTTTAAGAAGTGTTTTCCTTCTCGTGTGACATAGCCATGTCTTGAAATTGTCGCGAATAATTTTCGTATGTACTTAATGCACTTCAGGTAAAAAATGCATTAAAGTAATATGAATTTGTGAAACCTAATATTATCAATACTAAATACTTTTATCTGTAAAAATGTACAATATCTGAATCTAAAAAATATATTTAAATATTATTTTTTTATACCTGTATAAAAGAATGATTCGAATAATCCTCTATTTTGGACGTACATTTACATTTCAGAATACTTGTTAAATTTTTCGGAAATTTTAAAAACATAAATGGCAAATTTTCTACTGCGTTATTGGTATAAAATAGCCTACCATGGAAACGTTTTATAATAATTCTTCGATAACTCACGAAATAATATTGTTCTGTGTACTAATTTGCAATATCCTATTGAATCACTGTACTTTCAGAGATATTTATGTTTTTTTTTCTAAACCATAGTTTTTGATGTATGCTGAAATTTTTATGGAAGCAAACGCCAATTAATTCTTGTAAAGAAAGTAAAAAATACCATTACGGCTTTTATTACCAATTTCTGAGTGTGCCAATCTGCTTTTATTCGCAGATTTTTGACAATGACAATATATCTGTAATTTTAAGGACTTTACCAGGCGTCACCGTACTTGCTCTTAAAGCTGTAATGGAAAGAGTAGCATAGGTGGCAGGTGACACTTTTGTTCTAATTGAAAACTGGAATGAAGTCACACGATACGACCGCATAAAATTCACAGTTGTTCCCATAAAAAGTTTTCATGATACATACGCACTGTTGTACCGTGAAACTTCTCCATAATTAATTTGTCAGGTGTGCTCTCTAAATTTAGCGTTCACAGAAAATGAAATGTTCGTAATGGGGGGTCATTGAAATTAGTCACAAAGTATCCAGGATAACGTGTTCAACATGGGGATCTTTAAAACTATACAAGAGCATCCGACAAATAGTGGAATAGCTTCTCTAATGCCCGGTTTTTCTATCTGTGGATAAAGTTTCAGCTACCTTAACTGCCAGATAAAGAAAAAATGTCGTATCATATAACTGACTTGTATTTAATTTTGTCAATATATGCTATAAAATTGATGCGATATTTTAATTTTATCTGCTATTTAAATTAACTGACACTTTATCCAGAGATGGAAAAACCGAGCCGAAATATAACAACAATAATCTCACCTAACGCACAAAAGTTACTCTTAGAAATTCGGGCCGAGTATTCTGCGTTAGGAAAGGTTATTGTTGTTATATTTAGAGAAATATACAAGCTAACTCTACACGACTATCAACCAATTTTTTTAGATGTAGGTAATCGAAAAAAAGTGCAGAATTTACACTTTTATTAAATTTAGTGAGCCATGTATATTTACACTAAAACGGCCTATATGTTTACTTATTTCTTATATTTCTCGGGATCCCCATGTTGTCCTTGTTATTCTATACACAACATGTATATTTGTATATCGCTCGGGCTGTATTATTTTATTTCCATTTTCTAAAATATCTAGTTTTTATTTGCAGAGACATTTTGTGAAAGTATTACCGTATATTTGTATAAAATACATCCGATATCAAATTACAAAGAAAAACATCCCCACATCGATATTAAACAAACAAAAAATCTGACAGTCACTCATATGGCGACGAAAGAAGACTAAAGGAAGTGAAAGAAAATTCCACGCTTGGCGTTTTAAAAATAACGAAGACATAGAACACTTGGGCGCCCTGTAACCGGAGTATGGAAATCTCCGATTTCAAACTCGTCTTTCTCTGATTACCCCTCAGACTTCGCTTAGATATAGATATATGACGCTGTGTAATTTATACCGACTCCGAAAGACGCGGATATTTAAATTTCGCTAAATTCACATTTCTAGGAAGCAATTTCGATTTGTCAAAATAGATTTATAAATTGATTTTGTAAATTCTATGTGAAACTGACTTACATGCTGACCTATTTATTATAGACATTTCTCCAATGTAGAGTATGGAATAGAAATGCCATTTATTTCACTGGAAATTATATTTGCATTTTAATAATGAAATAATTTAATTAATATTATTTTGAAATAATACTGTTTACTGTTTAAAGATTTACAGTAAGAATTAAAATTATGTAGGCAGAAGAAAATATTAGTAATTAATCATATTAAATTGGAAAATATAATATACATATGTTTTTGAGTGTTAGGCCCGGGCCACACTATCGGGCCTATTCTGTAACTCAGTGGTTAATTTTTAACAACTGGTTAAAAATTTTATCCAATAGTTATTGATTTGACAAGTAAAAATTTAATTTTTTGTTATATATCAACATACTTGATTGGTCAAATTTTTTAACCAGTTGTTAAAAATTAACCACTGAGTTACAGAATAGGCCCGTATGGCGGGACCGGTTTAACCGGACCAGTTGAATGGGAAAACAACAACTTATTGTTTTAAATGAATGCGTCCACACGATGCGGTTACGGTCCGGTTGCAGGTTACTACAACATCATGTTGCGGTTTGACCGGACGGTCAATTTACCGCATGACAACTACAATTATTGGAGATAATTCCAGCGGTCACAAGGGTCTAGTTTTGTTTTTCAGTGGACAATGTATACTATTTGAGCTCTACACTGATCAGATGTTGGCCCGACTGTGTCCGAACCGGGATATATGTGGACGCTATACGATCCATGCTGTTTACTCGGATGCGGTTTTACCGATCCGGCCAAAATAGTGTGGTCCGGGCCTTAAGGTTTACAAAGTAAAAACTGGTGGGAGGTACCTAATGTGCTCAGCAAATCTGATATTTCCGAGGATATTTCATGACATCAGAATTACAGAGTCCAAAGATTTAAATAAATTTAATTTTTCTTTATCAGCGACATATTTATTTTTATTAAACCTTATTCATGAATCTATGGACAATAAGTTTCACAGTCAACATTAACAATTAAGTTTTACATATTTAGATGAAAAATATCATGGATGCAATTGAACAAAAGAAACTAATCTAATTGTTGTTTTTAAATGCACCTAATTTACAAATTGAAATAAGAAAAGTATAAAACATACCTACTAAGGAAATATATATATATATATATATATATATATATATATATATATATGGGGTCTCGTGGCCGCGTGCCTGAGTGTCAGGTCGCGAATCTGGGGAACCGGGTTCGATCCCGACTGACGCCAAATATTTCCAATTTTAAGTGGCACAAAATTGACCCCTGTGGCGCACTCTCTACGCCAGCAATGAGTGCCCGTGAGGTGACGCCTGGTAAGCGCCCGCACGGTGCAAATATTTCATCATTACCGATATCTGTGTGCAAGCGGATTGGCACACCCAGCAATGGGTAATAAGCCTTGATGATGTATTATATATATATATATATATATATATATATATATATATATATATATATATATATATATATATATATATATATATATTATAATCATTATAGTTATAACGGTGTTAGAAATTAAAATTAAAAAGAGACCCATAGTTTGATGTCTACTGTTCGAAAACTGGCAACGGACTAAATTGCAGAGATTCTGGTAGTATGTAGTATTAATAACACGAAAACAAAAAACTGTTGACTATAAAACATACTCGTAGACGTAGGCGATTGCGTTTTAATTTATTTCAGTTTCTTTTAAAAAAGCAATGTAAAAATATATAAACGTACTGTACTTTTCGTTGTATTATTAATACTATTCTGAATAATTTCTAAAATCAGCCGTTTTTTAAGTTATTTTCTTCCTCCAAAATTTAACTTCATAGTCGTCAAAAGTGTGATTATTTTGCATGTTTCACTATTAAAATGTTCTCCCAATCTGTCCTTTAAATATCTCTTGGAGCAACGATTTAGTTTACACATAATTTTGTTAACTGTTCAAAATCTGTGAATAAAAATCGCTGGTATATCCTTCCGATAATTATTTCCGTTCAGTGGTTTCAACTTTATGTTTGGCTTGGCTTAGCATCTCTCTTTTGGCAGAGCTTTAAATTTTTAGCTTTTCGGTTCTTCTGACCGAGTTTAGTAATCGAATTAGCGTGTTTGTTGGCGCAAAAAGAAAGTGAAGCAAA
This sequence comes from Harpalus rubripes, assembly GCA_963082715.1. Taxonomy (NCBI): domain Eukaryota; kingdom Metazoa; phylum Arthropoda; class Insecta; order Coleoptera; family Carabidae; genus Harpalus; species Harpalus rubripes. The sequence continues at coordinate 37,977,329 of OY720457.1, read as the reverse complement.
AAGGTTTTCTTAATTTATAGCATAGCTTCCTGCTACTTAAATATTGATTGATGGTCTCCACCCTCACACTCTACATTATTTTAATTTTTGCCATGTTGATATGCAGATGATTGATCCTCTTTTTATTTTTCGACTCCGAAAGGTTTTTTGACCTATCATTATGGAAAAACTGAAGTAGAATTATAGGGCATAACAGTAGTAAATTCAAACAAAATCACAGGAGGTTGATTTAATATGATGAACAATAAAAAAATCAATTTCTGTTTCACAAAGCTCCCGGTTACATGTATTTTAATTCACCAATACTTACTAATTCGTTCAAATGTCAATCTTCTACCCGCAGTAGAAGTATTTAATTAATTATTTTTTTTAAATTTGTACGCTGCAATGTAAAAATGCAAAGCCTTCTGTATCATGTAATATTTAAATCATCTGCCGTTGTATTTTTTACTAATATAAGATATGATTAGTTTTATTCTACTGGTTAGTAAGTTTCATGTACTTTTCATATTTGAACAAATATACTTTCCGTCTATAAATAAACCAGCAAATATCTCGCTTATTAATACTTTGAGCGATTTTAACTATAAAACAAATTATTTAAGAAGAACAGACCGATGAATCACCCTGCATATTGTTGTTGATATTTACACAAGATGACATATTTTTATCTTCATGCGAAAACCCGTAACTCTAAAAGAGTAAAGTTCCGCGGAGACATAAAAACATTTAAAATTTGGTAGGTAATTATGAAAAAATGTGTTTACTTTCTATTTTTTCTATATTACAAAATTAAATACAAAGATAGTTGATTTCTAATCATTTCCGTTAACAGATACTACCAAAATCTCAAATTAAACAAAAAATGTAGTTAAAGTCTGGCTCATGAAGGAAACCATATGTAAAGATATGTGTTCAGAGTTGAATGCAAAAGTGTACGCAAATACCCATTAGCGAACCAGAAGTTTTAGTGAACTTCTATTATCAGTTAATTATTCATTACTATCGCTGTCCTGTGGACATTATTTGTACCGTTAATTGAGTGATAATGCTAATCGCGAATTTTGGTCATTTCATCAACGTCTGGACCGAGCGACAACGGCACATTGTATAGTCCCTGCCACCGAGTCGCCATCCTTTTAGTTGGGACCTACGATGTATATACACTAGATTAGAAGTCATCGTCTGACACCGTCGTTATCAACTAAATACTCTTCGATATTGCATTCTGCATAAAGTAAAGTATACACCCCCGAGGTGTGTTCATTTGTTCTGTATTATCTCCAACGAGCGATTAGTGTTTCTGACGAGACATTCTTGAATCTCGTCTCGTCTCGTCTCATCTCGGAATATCTCATCTCGCCGAGAGTTTATTGGAAAAATTTATAAATTTATACTGAAAAAATTGTCATATTTTTAAATTATAAATCTAAACAGGATCGCGCCAAAATTTCTTATGAAACTTACTTTCCTGACGTACTCGTAGGTAAAATAAAATTGATAGTGAAAAAAATAGCTACCTATTCTCATTCTTTTAATTACTGTATATTATTTGTATATGTTTAAGGTTATAATATACTTGTATAGAATATATGAAAAAAAGCGTATTGGATTTATTAAAAGAAAAAATCTAAATTTCTCGTCGAGATTCTCGGCCGAGATGAGACTCCATTGTTCGAGACGAGAAAAAATCGAGACGTGATTTAATTTATAGACTTCTAGACGAGACGAGACAATGTAGTTTTCCGTTTCGTCCCGTCTCGTCAGAAACACTAAGAATTATGGACATAAATTTTTGTATCTATTTTTTTGTGAGAATCTGAACACATGTACACTATTTTCTATTGTTTTTATATGATTATATGAAGTGGTATTATATTTAACGTAATATTCAGCCGGCATACTTTCCATATTTATTTGAAAAAGTCCATGAGTTGCCCTTTTCAGGTTCTTTAATTGTTTTAATGGTGTATTTTTGTATTTTTATAATAACAAAATTGCATGGCGCCATTCATTCTTCATAATTATTTAGTTCTATTTTTTGATCCTTCTGTTCATATTAACCGACAAATGTATACTTCAATATTTGACAACGATATTTACTTGTAAATATAATTGTTACCTATTAACCATTATTAAAATAAGTATTATTTACAAGATTAAGAGGAAAAAATAATGTATGTACCATTTTTCATTTTCTGCTTACTTATCAATGAAATAGATTATTTTTTTAAATATTTGTCTCGCAGTCCATTCACAATTCTTTAGAGAATTTAAAAGAATTATTGAGAAGAAAAAAGTTCAAAGTTTAGAATTTTAAATTAAAAACCAACAAAACAACTTTTCCGGAATGTATTTATATGTTCTACAACTCTTTTCAGATTCAACGGAATTTACAATACAAATAAAACTCTTTCCATTGTTCTGGATCAGTTCATTCGGTTTGTTTCGTTTCAAAAAATTACATTACTTTCTTTTTAATTTACCACTTAGTTTATCCTCTGTCTTTCTTTTACTTTCCAGTACATTTTCCCCACAATACCATTACAAAAAATCCTAAAATAACACTATCTAACTCCACGACGGAAGAGTTAAAATTGATAGTTTCTTTGTTTTGTCCACAACATAAATTATCCTTCTTTACAAGGATAAACCAGCTTTTATAAATATAAATATCTCCAGAAAATGTGAAAAATGTATGCACAGCATACAAATGTTTTATTATTCTTTCTACATGTAATGCAAAACATCATAATGTAATTTCAAACTTTAGAAAAAGTATATTTGTTGGTTGTCATGTTGTTTAAAATTGGATTCAACAAAGAGAATGACAATTTTCACATACAGTATGTAATAATGTTTGGCTAGTTGCAGATAGGTATGTCAGGTAGGATAAATTAGATTAGTTTAAATTGACATTGTTGAAGTAAAGCCTGTTTTGCATTATATTTTGTTGACTAACATTAGTTAGTAAAGACTCGGGTTCAAATCCCGGTGGTTGACATTTTCACAATTTATTTCGTTTATATATTGGACTGTTAAGCCATTGATACTTTTTAAAAATACTCACAATGGCTCGTATCACAGTCACGGTTTTAAAACTAAAAGGCTGTTTTAAGAAATGTCAAATTCAAATTCCAATATTTAATTTCGCCCTTATGTTTAGAGAACGATTATTTCAAAATATTTGTTTGAATACAAACTAGGTTCTGCTTTAAAATCATATTGTAATAAATTTGATATTATTTATTATTATTTCAAATAATGAAATTTGACATTTCTTAAAACAGAGTTTTAGTTAAAACCATAATCATGGTACGAGCCAATGGGCCGAATTCAGCACTCTTCACTAGTGTAGTGATCGTCTTTAGTAACTATGGAAATAGTTTGCATCTTTTTTTTATGAATGCATCAATGCATATGTTTCTCTTTATTTTAATTTTAGAGAAGCTTCTTTAGTTAAAGAAGTGTGTTGAAATGTTAATATGTTTAATGAAGTGTTGGCATTCCAAACTCACATCTAATAACGTGACGAATAATATCCACAATTGTGAGAAATAAATAAGTAGTTAATTATGTGCTATGTGGAAGATCATATCAGCCATCGGCACAGACAAGCCTATATATCAAATTCCGGTGGCTGACATGATCTGTTCACAATTTATTTCGTTAGTTTGTTTATTGCGAATGAAAAATTTTGATTTGGCCATTTGCACTAAAAATGTACAAAATTTCTTTTGCATAATATATTAATGAATAATTTTAAGCAAAAAGTTCAAATAGCTATATGCCTGATCAGTTAAATGGTTACTGAATAGTGCCAGGGGTAAAAACAATAGATTTTTTATTTATTTGAATGTGGGTCATTTTCAGGAGGTTTGCTTAAAATTGTTTATAAGATATGTGGTTTAATTATTGACACTCTTTTCTGTGTCAGCCTGAGTAAGAGTGTTTGGATTTTGCGACATTATAATTTAAGAGTTTCCTGTACTGGCAAAAGCTCGTATCTTCTATTTTTAGCGAAAATGGGATATACAGATGAAGAACCTTAAAATACGACGACTGCTTCGTTTCAGAGATATTTGCATGGGGAATGAGGAGGCGTAACTAGCGCGGTGCAAATTGCAAAATAAAGTTTTTATATTGATTAATAAATCTTTTTTATTAGTAAAACTATTAGTATTGCATCAGTTACTTACACTCTTACTACCCTCTCATACAAATATCTCTGAAACGAAGCATTTGCGTGCATGAACTTGTCCATATATTTTTAGGGCATTTAATTTTGGTATTTTAATCTTGTATCATTTTATCTTGAATATAGTCACCTAAGGTAGTTAAAATATTTAGGTACTTTATAATTAAAATATTTCAATGAAATCTTAAATTTAATTTTTTTATTCAGGTAAATAGTCATAGTAGCTGGAAGGTTTCATAAAATATAACTTATTGCAAAATTTAACATGTTAAATTTAGGGGCCTCTTCAGAACTCAATATTTGTGTAGTCGTTATAGTCTTTATGGTTGTTATGTACTATAAATATTGTTAAAATCGAATTTGGTATTCTCAGTACTGAAAGTGGTTACTTGTTAAGCGTTTTGACAGACTTTATCATAACGAATGCTGAAACTATGTATTTATGGTTCTTATCACGTTGTTATTTGACATGTGACAGGTTTTTATATCAATCAAATAGTATTAATATTGACCTTTCTGCCAAATATTTGTGTTTTTATATTTTATCAGGATGCATTTTATTATACGTAGGTATAGATTTTGCGTTGACTTGAATAATGATCACAAGAACGATAAAGTCTGTGGTGGAAGAAAGTTACTTTTCACATTCTGTGAAAACTCTGTGCGATGTGTAATGTTTCTGTTACATATTCAGTCAAAATAAAAAATAAATCTTCCCAAAAATTTTTAATCTCGTTGAGATCATTTGTAGGAATTAACAAATCCGTTTTAAATAACGTAGAAGTTTCCAAATATGACATAAATATCATATTGATCTTTAGTTGTTTTGGGTCAACGTTTGCATACTAAATATAATTGACAATTCATTATTTTTAAAAAAAATTATGCGTTGACAGGCAAGATTAAAAGGTTAGATTGGGTTCATATATGTATAATGAAGTTAGCCCGTGAAGTTAGCTATTGTCAAATAATCTGCTTCATTCACAAGTATGATTTTGTAAAGATTGTTATTAATACCGACGTAGGTACTGGATTGACAAATTTATAAAGATTGTTACAAATGTCTTTATGATAACAATCTGTATATGCTTAGCAACCTTTATGACTGTATTTCTCTGCATAGGCCACTTAGACATGTAAAATTGTGAAAATTTTGCAAAATATTATTTAATCGTTACATATATAAATAAATTAAACTGAGTGCATTTTATGCATTCTCAACACATATTTAATTTAAAATGTACTTACACACAATTTATATAGTTTCTTAATTCGTAAATTTGTAAAATTGTCATTATGTCAAAAATTAACACGTTAAATTTAACAATCTTCAGCTGGGTTGTCTTGTATTGAATCGAATGGTATTGAATCTGGATCTAATAACTAACAAACCTCCTAACATACAATTTTATTTATATAGCAATAAAATGCAAGATAAATAATTTAAACAAACTGTTTGTTTCAATAGTTCTATAAAGCATTTATACGATAATACTAAATGTTTTTCAATATTTTTATTTCACGGTTTATTTTTGTTTTAACTCAGAATTACTAACTACTAAAAAAATAAAATAACAAAATTTTAGGTTACAAAAATATTCCATTCGCGATTCATATGACAGCATAGAAATTAATTATACTCTGTTCAATGTTTATTGTTTGTTGTAGGCAGAATTTTTTTGTGGTTATTTTAAAACTACCCGTGTAAATAAAAGAGCATTGTATGATTGTGTATGACCTGGTAAATTGACATTTATGTTATCTGTATTGTAACATTTCCGAGATGAATTTATAGATACGTACATGGAATTTATCAAAAGGGAAATGAATCAAAACGTAACTAGATACAACATTTTTATTGATATTTATATGACAATACCCGCTAGTAGTCAAATACACAATTTGCATGATTTACTCTGATGGAATATGAAATTTTTCATTCGATATTACCACGGTTAATGTTTTTATTTATATATTCTGTCGAATAAATAGTGCTTATACTAGTCACTAACGTCTAAAAGTATTGCAACTTTATTATTTTCTATTGCTATTTGGAAGTAGCATTCCTTCTAAATAAGTCTAAGTGTAGAACATTTGTAAGTATCTGTTATTGCCAAACAATTAAGTATTGTTTCTAACAATATATCTAAATGTGACAGTCATATAATAATAATAATAAAAAAATGCGTACAAAATATTTTTCAATGAATAAAATACAGCAAACAATAATTTTTTTTTTCACCTATGTATAATGTCTCTATGTCGATTATAAAGCGCCGTTTTAAGATTCTTCATAGTTAAATATTAATCATTAGTTATTTAGTAAAATAGGAAATAGTATATTATATCCGAGGTGGGAGATGTTTCATTACAGCCTAGGACTTATGTATATCACCGAGAGGCGAAGCGTCGAGGTGAAATAAAGCGCGAGGCTGTGATGAAACTCCCACCGAGGTTATGAACACTATTTTATTCACAATCATCCTCTTCTTACATCAATAATTTACAAAATAAATCTATGAGTTATAACCTTTAATTTTATTAATATATTTGACAGTTTTGTTTACCCTACTTTATTATAGGGATCTATGACATTTCCAATCCATGGAGTGGAAGCATGATTGGTCATTTCACACCCCAAGAGATTGTCGTTGCTATTAGTAATGACGTATTTTTCAACCTCTAAAAGGTTAGGAATTGACATCATTTTACCAAGACTGCTTCTCCAATAATTTTTATCCTAATATCATACAAACAGTCAAGAAATACCAGTAACTATATAAATGTAATATCCTTGATCTCAATAAAAAAGAGGTAAGTTTTATGCATAAATAAGATGAAAACCTTATCATTTCTTTATAATCTGCAGAAGGTATATGTATAGGCAATACTAGTTAACTGAGCGGATATAATTTCATATCCATTCCAGAATGGATATGAAATCCACGAATCACAAATCACGTTGTGTAACCCAAGCAACTGTCTATTCAATTTATTACAAGATTACATTTGACATTGCAAGGTTGTCATTTACATGGAAGTATTTTCAGTACAAAAAGAGATTTGAATAATTTAATAACATTTAAAGGAATAATTGTATTCTGAATTAATATATTAGAAAAGTTGTGAGTATTAAAAAAGAACGTATAAAAAATGGGAACAACAGTATGAAATGCCACATTTGACAAGTCAATGTTATTTTTTTATGATTGGTAAATTTCAGAATATAGAAGAGTGTAAAAGATTTAATAATATTTAAATGAAGTATAATCATAAGCTAAATAAATTAGAAAATTTTTAAGTAGTAAGTATTTAAAAACATTGTATATAAAATAAAATATAATTATAATAACATATTCCATTAAGAAAGCCTAGGAAAACAAGTACAAGTACATAAAATGACATTGAAATAATGTTCAATAAAAATCTACAGTTCGTAATTTCCTTGTTGTCGTTAGTCGTAGAAAAAGTAAGATGTGCAACTCGAGTGGGATGTCGTTATCGCCTTTGGATGATTGAGCACTCCGCCTACGGCGTCGTACCCAAACATCATGCTCATGCGATATGGACATCATATCCCCTCTTGTTGTACAATCTACTATTTATCGCGGAAATAAATACACTCCGCTTGTAGATAAAATGTGTCTTAAACTCACTTGTATCTTGATGGCAATTATTATTATTATTATTATTATTATTATTGATTATTATATATATATATATATATATATATATATATATATATATATATATATATATATATATATATAGGTAATTTAAAGTTTTTTAAAAAAGTTTTTGCTTGTAAAATTTGAATAAAGTTTATTGAAACTTAAAAATTTTACACAGTTCCTTTTTTAAGAACCAAAATGAGGGAGGTCTATATCTCATTTTTGGTTTTTGATAGACTAATCATTAAAAATTTGGAACATATGTTCATGAATAAGGATAAAATTATTGAGAATAAGAAAATCAGGTAGGTTTTGGAAGAGAAATGCATTATTATCTTAGACAGTTACTAATTTATTGGTCTTTTGAAATTATGTATGTTGCGAAAGTTAAATTAATCAGAATTTATTTATTCAAGTTTTAAAATAGGTATCGTGAATGAAATTATGGAATTAATCATAAATAATTGTCTTCAGTTTTGACAAAAAAATGTATAGAACACTTCCTATATTCACCCGATTTGGCAATGTGCGACTCTTGGCAATTTTCTTGAACTTAAAATATTTATGAAACAGATATTTTTTGCAGCAATTCATGATCATTTTGAAAGTATTGCAAAAGAAATTTTGTTGGTACCTTTGAAGAAATGAAAGCAATTTAAAATAAAATTCTAAGCAATATGAACCATATATCTTAATCTAATTTAAAAGTAAAAGTTTTGTTAGGTACTAAAATATCGATTTGCTATTACCCCACATGACAATAGATGAAAAATTCTAAACATGAAATCAAGAATTCTGTCCACGCCAACCCATTTTATACATGAATAATAAAATCACAAATTATATTTTTCATTTATTGCATCATTTTAATGTTCAGTTTTAATGTTCCATATACCGTAATTGAAAATTCGGTGTTTCTATTCTGTTCGAAATTTATGATATGGAATTTTACGAGCATATAAATTTGAAACCCTGCAGTTAAAATTAAGATTGATTGATATACTTTTTCCTTCAAAATTATCTTAAAATTTCTTTGGAACTTGTGAATATATACTACTGAACTTTCGACAAAATGGCGTATTATCGGTTACTGTGTGTGGGGCTCTTTAGTAAAACGTAATAAAGTGGATGACTCGTTGATTTTAAGTATTTATTAATAACATTTTTCATTATTTACACTCATATGACTATTACATTGCAATTTTCAAATCAAATAAAATTTATATTAATTAATTACTTAAAGTACACATCGTATATCTTGAAATTATTTGAAAGGTGTTATTGTTGCGTCCCTCCGGTGCGAAGGACTAAGTAATAAGGACCTAGTGGCTCGAAGGACCAAACGTTCAAACCCTAAACCAGCGAATCCGGTCTAGAAGAACCAAAATGGTTTGATCCTGCTCGCAAGCCCAAATGCGATGTCTCTAGATCAGCGAATCCGGTCTAGAAGCACCAACAATGTGTTTGATGTTAAATTCAATGAATAAAACATAACTATATGTAAACCAAATAATTACAACCTTCGATAGCTGGTTCACATCACTGGACTTGGCCAATAAACGGGATAATATTAATTTGTGAAACGTACTAATTAACAACCAACGAAGGACCAGATAGTTTTACGAACTAACAAGCGTGGTAAATATAATTGCAACAAAATAACAAACAACTGAAAACCAATTCTGAGAGATATGTGATAGCGTATTGAATATAAGTGACAAACAATAATAAACCAAAGATAGAACAAATACGATATTTGTTGAAATTAACAAAATCATTTAATAAGTGTATGAACAAACAAATGTAGTTAAACAATATTAAGAATTCTAAATGAACTTAATAACAACCAACTAGAATGCAAAACTTGTTGCATTGAATGTACCTAGTCGACAATAACAGCAGATGCGCTGTGAATGACGTCACTCGAAGGTGAACGCGTGTAAACAGGTTTACAAAGAAATAATAATAATTTCACCCAAGGAAATATGAATCAAATCCCTAACAACACGAGTTCCGTGAGAAATCAAATTGTACAGTTCGATTTTACAATTGATTCCTGAGATGTGTCTATTAGCTGCATAAATTGGCGCCGGAAAGTATTCGCGGACTAAAAAATACCAAATTAAATGAAAACCGAACGATACTCCTTGAATTAGTCGTGTTAGGCTAATCAAGCTACGCGTACGATAATTAAACAACCAATTACTTTACTGACCATATGAAAATCAGAAAGTTTTATGCAAAATGGTGGAAAAACCACTCTCGCGGACGACGGCGCGATACGTGTTTACCGTTTGCAAGCCAGACACAGTCTGAGTCGGTCGATGCCGGTCAGTGCTGTAGCAGCTGCACTTGGCGTGGGGATGCGCGCGCACTCGCGTGAAGCCAGATGCAATAATATTAATATTAATAATGAGTTTAAGATACTACAGCTATTTCAAACAATACTAAAATTAAACTTAAACACGTAAAACCATATAACTAATTTTTCCAAGTAACAGAAACAGTTATTTCCATTTATTTATTGACTTGTTTAAATAGAGTCAGGGCGGGTTAACCGTTCTATTCCCATGTGCAGCGGGTTGCTACCTCAAGGAGTTGATAATTTCTAATTTCTCTCATTTAAAACATATTAGTTTTAAACAGTTATAATTTATATAATAGTACACTATAGATGCATTGACAATTTTAAATATTTATTGTACAGGTATCCATTTGGTGCTTTTATAACACGGTTCCACGCTGGCTGTGCCAATCTGCTATTATGGGCAGTGTATCGCAGAGGTCACTTTCATGCCATTTAAAATTCGTAATAATTTTGGTGTCTGTTAAATTAGAATTAGAATGAATTGAAAGTTTATATATCTACATCTTCTTCTTCTTTAGTTTTTCCCTATCTTATTAAGGATCGCTGTTCCTTACTCCTCTCTTCCACTCATTCCTGTTCAACGCATTTTCATACAGCCCTTTCTCACTCAAGTCTTCTGTATCACAGTCCTTCCACCTTCTCTTTGGCCTTCCTCATACTCGCGACATTGAGAGTTCTAGTCCTAAGGACTAACTTCTTTAGCCCCGACCGTCCATGACAGGGTAACCTTAACCGACTTGGCACAGGGGTCAGGCGAGGCTGCATGTCACTTGTAAGGAACACCCTAGCTCTTATACAACTTTCCGATCCCACTCTCCAACTAAATATATTTACATATTTGATATTTTCGGGGAATTGTGGATTACGTGGTAATTTTTTAACCAGTATGGTGATGATGCGCGAAATCTGCAAACTTTTGTAAATTAAGATCATTTTCAATGAAAAATACGTCAAAATACGCCACCTCTATAACATTTCTGAAAAATTTTATAGCATTCTCCTCAATTTCCGAGCCAATACACTAGGAATGCTCAAGAGAGGTAATAATGTCTGTTTGTCAGGAAAACTCTTTCACAGTTCATCCAAGGTAAAAAGAGTGGAAATCCTATTTTGTATACAAAATGTTGAATTTTGTATTCTTGTTAAAGTTTGATACGGGTAATTGTTTTCCAGACATTTGCGAAAAACCAATTTTTTGACCTTTGACCTAGAATATTTTTTTAGCAGAGATAGGATTGATAAGGACTTTTAACACTTCATTTGTAATGATGTATTTAAGGTCTGTAACAATTTTCAGCCGTATGCGAATTTCTCTTAAGTTAAACATTTTTTTTTGTCGTTTTTCACTAGATAAATAAATAAAAACGTTTCAATACCAACAAAACAAATGACATTAATACATCACTCGGACCATTCGGTGTATTTATGAAAAGTCGTCTTAAATTATAAATGTGTATTAAATACTTACCGTAAGAATCAATTATGATTCGGATATTTTGAAAATTGGTGCCATTAAACAAACTTTTTTGTTGATCGTTTATTAATAGGTTATGTTATTATGAAAATCGTTCATTAAACACAATTGTTTTATAACTTGTATCTCAGAAAATTACACTTAAATCAAGTTTCAAATCTAATGAGCATTGTTTGTATACGGATAAAATTTTAGATTCCTGTTTATACAAATTTAATACAAGGTTACTAGATTTTATGTGTACCAGATCCTTGTTTAAACTTCATTTATCTGACTACGGTTATCTCGTACTAACACAACCGTTCTAACAGTGTAGTAACTTAACTAACTCTGTACAGGTCATGGAGCGGTCTTAAATTTTGGGTGTACCATTGACGGAGGTTTATTAATTATTAACATTTGACATAATTTAACCTTGCTTTTTTTCAATCTTTAACTTAAACAAATGTAATTACTATATGCGTTCGAGACTCCTCGTTACCGGCCCGACATCGTTCACGCGTTGAGTTACACACGTTTCAGATATACTCGTATCTTTATGACTGGTGTTGGTGACATTGTCTACATGTAGACAATTATGAAGTCTAGATCATGAAAATAATCAGACACTATGTGAGTATATTAAGTATGTAGACAACTTACTCAACGCATACAATTATATTTAACTCGTAACTGGTGATGTGGTGCCATTAGTGACCCAACCAAACTTAAACTTTTGCATTTCTCAACTGAGTTTTTTTTTGACAACGATTATATTTAATTTGATTCTCCCTCTTCATATTTTTTAATAGAAGCTAATTACTCTCCAAGGTACTTAAATATACACAGAATTTCACATTTTTTCAACAACAAAAAATTTATAGCAAATGACTTTTCCAAAGGTGAAACCAACGAAGTCCTGAGAGTCCTCAGGTCACTAGTTGTGTTAATGTTTACGTCGGCCTTGTCTACATAGTCTATATATTTATATTGACATTTTTCTTTTTAAAATCAACATTTATTTTATATAGTAACACAGTCTATGAAAGACATTATTGTGATATTTACTCAAGATTGACACGACTAAAGTAGTGGATATAAATACGTCAAATGAAAAAGAAATGAAAAATGACTAAAACTTGTCTCGTGACGTAGGCTAGAAATAAAAACGCAAGTAAGAATATCTACAGGAAATGGGACATGGAAATTGTGTTATTCTTGAATGCTTGAAACTTGTATCTCATCACGAGCAGAAGGTAAAGAAACTGGAATTGTGAAAAAAGTGTTATCATAAGCAAAATGAAGTATAATATGTTTGAATGTTTCTATGTTTGTTTAGTGAATGAGATAACGTTGTTTTAATTTTTTATTTCTGCATCTAAATAAATTACAAGGAACATCAAGTGAAAAAGTTGACAGTAATACTTTCTGTTGCACAGTGAAGAAATGTTTCAAATTTTTAATTTTTATTGTCAATAGAATTAACACATGACAGAAAAAAGTCTAATACCCGCACATTTATTCAGAAAAAAATCTGGCGTGGCCAACACAATATCTCCCGCCATTTATAGACCGAGTCACAAAAAAGATTAAGTTAATCCTTATTTTTGGAAAAGCGAAATTTACTCTAATTTTGACAGTTTATTTCTTAAAATATAGTCTAATCTAATCCAAGTAACTACCTTTTTTAAACTCCTCAACAGGATTATATCCCATTTACAGTGTGGGTTCACATTCACACACATCCATGCCTTAGTGGGATTCAGGGACGTAACTCCGGGAGGGGGGGGGGGGTTCTGGGTGGTCCTCAGCCCACCTCATTGGTGTGTTGGCCCAACCGCTGGCCCACCCAAAAAAAAAGATATTTAGTGTATTTTGTAAAAGATAATAATTTTAGAACTTGTAATACAATTTGTGTGGATGTAAAACGTACATATTGCAGAATAAACATTTATGTGAGCCTACTGCCAAAAATGTCTATCCGCGGAAAAAATTGAAGTAACTATTTTTCAAGAAATCGCCCCAATTCTGTAGCAAAATTATTCTTTCTTATCAACATTGCTATAGCAAGTAATCAATAATAGTTGGAAATACTGAATAAAATATGACACGTTATACATTTGTTTCTATTGAAATTGATTAGAATTTTTAACAATGTTGCTAATATTTAACAACCTTCTTACAGAATTGAGATGAATGTTGATTAATATGTAGCTAATTAATTTAGCGGATGATACCATACTGGACACATCAGAGATATTTGTAAATCGATTATGTCGATTACGACACTTCAATAAAGATTAGTTTGATATTTTTAAATTGTTGAATTAAAGTATGTATTTATTTATGAGTGCTGCATTTTACACAATGATTCCTGGAAACCGATTCTGGATTTTGCAAACATGAAATAAGCATAGAGTACCGTAATTCAATGAAGAGATGTCTTCATATTAATATGTCAAAAAGTAAAGAAGATGATAATTTTTGTAACGCACATTTAATATTAGTTATAGAAAATGTTTCCTTTTGCTAATCATTACAGAAGTTGATATGCTAGCCGCAGAATATCATTTATTTCTCAACACAATAAAATTTTATAAAAATTAATGTAAAACTGTAATCAAAACAATAATGACCCTAGTTTTATAACATATTTATAAATTATATTTTCCGGTAACTTTAAATTAGTAGTCATTGCATTAACAATTCGAATGTTCAGTGCAATTTCTGTTTTCAAATTTTTGTTATTCTTAGAAGTATTTGTAATTTTTGTTTATTTTGTTTTACCATTTCTGTGCTGCTATCTATAATCCATATATTATGGTGATATGTAATTTAGTTTTATTGTAATACTGTTCTTATGATATAAGTATGGCCCACTCAGATTTTTCATTAGCCCATCTTTGGCCCACCCAGAAAATAATCCTAGTTACGTCCCTGGTGGGATTCGTACCCAGAGCCCTAGTATAGAACAGAATTCACTAACCAAAAATGAGGATTAGCTTAAACATTTTTTTGATCCTTAATTTTTGTTAATCTAAATACATACCTACATATTTACTTATGCTGGAAACTGTATTGAAGTCCTTTGCTATTGTTCTATTTACTTTTTTCTCTTTAAAATGTTACTAATATTATTTTGAAATGATTATTTCTTTGATAGTGTCATTTATCTGTCAGTTAGGTACATACATTTGAATAACTGTGTTTAGTTTGTTGAAAGCTCTGGCTCTGGGATTTAAATTATAGATATTTTTATAAATTTGACTATAACATATATAGAAAAAGTATTAATGCAAATCTATAGAAAATTTAGTAATTTTAAATTTTTATAATAACATTAGTCTCGAAAAAATAACATTTAAAGGTATTTTTTGAAGAAAAACTATTTTGAGCTTCTAGTAAAGTGCCATTTCCGGTTATCCGATTTTCTCCAAAATCTAATAGGTTCTTTCCATTATAGAAAAAGTTCGAAATACAAGGTTTCAAAATTTTCTGAATGATAGTATTTGAGTTAGAGTTTCTCTTAGTTTGATATGAAATTTTAAAAGCAATTTTTATATCTTTTTTAAATTTTAGTTCTTAATGTTTTAAATTTAGTGTAATACATATCATTACTTTTACTTTTATATAATTTATGATATTTATCTTTTAATTTAAGATCGGAAATGATTTGTTTAGTGAACCAAGGTGGAGCACATACTTTTCTACGTGTCAGTGGCACACATTGTGAAAAAATATGATTTAATATTTTATAAAATTCGCTGAATGCTTTATCAACATCATTGTATTCCTTCAAAATGTCCCAGTCAACATTTTGGAATAGTATATACATAAATTCAAAATTAGCTTGTTTAAAATTGTAGGAAAGAACATTATTAAAAGCGGAATTAGATGGTGGAGAGAGAATAGCATTTACGGAAATTAGTAGAGTAGGATGAAGCGGATCCTCACGAGTCATTATAAAATTAAAGCGAGTAACAATACAAGTTTTATTGGATAAAACTACATCAAGAATACAAATGACAAATATATAAACGTTAAGATCCATCGTTTTGTTTACCAGAAAAATAAATCTCACGCTTTGATTGTATAAGTTATTTTGAAAATGTTCGAAAAATAAACGAATTAAAGAAAATTTATATAATCTTATCTAGAAAGTGCCGTATTAAAGGGTGTACGAGTGCAACAAAAATTGAAAATATATTCTATAATGTTTGGCAAAGAAGAAAAACTTAAACAATTGAACGTATGGAAAAGGTATTTGAATATATCGAAAAGCTCTAAACTGATAAATAAATTCGGATTGCTTCACAAAGAATAATTATAAACAATTTTGCAGGTATGTAGTTTTAAGACAATTATTGACAGTATTTAGAAATAATATTTATAGTTTCATTGATTTTACTAAAATTTATCCCTGTAGACCGCAGTTCCAAGTCAAAATTGTCGTAAATCTAGTTACGTCAAGTAGTTATTAATCACGAATAGATGACTCGTTGTCGCTCAACTATGTTTTTTTTTATTAAATAAATTTAAAAACTGTGTTGATTTGAACTGTTAACATTATTTTGGATCAGAAAGAGCTCTTTCAAGATGTAAAAAAATCTGACATGTCCTACTGGCAGCCATGACAGGTGCGCTTACAGCGCAATCAATAGATTCTGCGAGTTCCAATACAACTCATCGGAAAATAGGCCGATCAGATAGCTCAATTTTTCATAGATACGCTGTATAACATAGGTTATTTGTGTTTAAGTTGTGTTCAATCATATGTAATTATAGCATCGATGGATACAAATAAACAAGTAACTGATATTTTTGACATTTCGTAAAAATATAGTTGGTTGATTCGTTGTGTAGTCTTAACACCTCGTATACAACTCAAGTTTCGAAAATAATCAGAATATACAAGTACAGTTTGCGGACTCAATCTGTTACATGAAAACACATGTTCTCTTCTCAACATTTCGAACCTCTTGTGTCACTATTGAGAATATTTAAATCATTCTGATGGTGTCCACCTGTTCACAAATATAGTGGGTTAGCACACCAAAAGGGTTAGCGGACGAAAAAAGTAACAAACTGTTATTTTCTGAAAAGATCGGCGAAAAAATTGTTTCAAGCCGATTAAGAAAATACCGTGTTCAAAATTCATAAGTGAATAGTGATAATGGGCTACTTGCGTGCCATTTTTTTTATTTAATTTTTTTGAAGAGACGATAAAAACTTGCTACCTATATTTTTTCTTAGGGCAAAATTTTCATTAATTGGCCAGAAAAAATTAATGAAATTTTAATATTTAATTTACCGCCATGTATGACGTAGAAATACACCGAACCAATGAATGGGCGTAAATCAATAACATCGGTACGTCCAATAACAACGGCATGTGCGGGTAATTTAAACATAACAGATCATCTGTTTGACGCTTGAATAATAGTTTGGAGGTTAATATTTTCGTTTGTCATTTTAATCTTGTACGAGTATAAGCTAAGTTAAAATCCTTTAAAATCCTGCTTAACAAATCGAAATAAAAGTAAGAGAGACAGCGACAGAAAAATTAACTAATGTCAAAATCAAATTAAAACTCGCACTCGTTCGCCATGTATAGGTTACATTCTTAAATATGCATCCCTTTCTCTATTTCAAAATAATGACGTCAAATAAACTCTTCTTAATTTATTAAAAAACATATTTTTTTTAAATAAAATTTATATTTTTACATACGTTTTCAACTTTACTTTGGGTATTTAGTGATAGATATCAGATTTTCAGCGCCACGCAACTAGCCTACTGACAATAATAATAATGCGGCACTTGGAATGAAGGAATAATTATGCTTTTATAAGTAGGTATTTATTATTTAATAAATTTTGTTAAATCATATCCAGTTAGTTTATCAATGTAGTTTTTAAGTATTTAATTTGTAAAATAATTGCATACTCACCACTGCCGGGAATATATATGTTGAGGAAAAGACAATCCTCACTCTGGTTGACAAGGAGAGGCAGCAATTTCTTGAGGTAATTGTATCTCGCTTTTGCCATATTCTGCAACGCGGCAGTCCTGTTACTGATATCCGGATAGTTTTGCGGACACACTGGCCCGAATGTTTCTGCAAGGCGGGTTCCGGGCCACCGTGCAGGGGGCTGAGGGGGTTGGAGGCGTTTGGGGCCTACAGGCGGGGCAGCGTAGGGTACACCACGGAACACCTCGACGGGCTCCAGGTGGCGAGAAGCCGGCTCGGCGATGACGCCGCGCACCGCGCCTGCAGCCGTGTCCACGATGCGAGAGCTGTAGCGGGGGCCTCCGCCGACGCCCAGGACACACAGCCACGCCGCCGCCGCCACCCACCACCACCAAGACATCGTCCAGCATCACTCCCAAAACATCGCGGAGCTGAAACAAAAAGATACACTTACTCTTGGTGTAATTAAGCTGATACAATAAACAGTGGCCGACTCGTGGGTTGAATATTTGGTGGGTCATATTTGGCAAATATTTGAACTTCCCTACGTCCATCCTTCGTAGTCTGTATTAATTTTAGATCTGGCATCTGACGACCTTTTGCCTTTATTCGTTTATTGCCAGTCTTTTTTCATAATTTAAAGCATTTTTGCTTTTTAGTTTTTTTACTTTGTTGAACTCCCATATGATATAACACACCCCCGGACTTACGCTGTCACTATCCGCAACTAGACTGATGGCTTGGTCATTGACCGCGTGTAAGCGATTACGGTGGTGGTTGTCTTCGTCTAACGCAAGCAAAATTATAATTCGTTTGTCTTTGCCTAACGCATGGGCTTGTATACAAAGAATTTATTTTAAAATACAATATACTATGGTTGATCACATCCATAGTTATACACTACTGTCAAAAAATGACAGCAATGTAAGATTTGTCCAATTTAAAATGCAACATCATCAGCACAGAAAATACCTTCAAAACACATTACAAATGGTGTCAATTCTTTCTACGATCGACTAGGAACTAGGATATTGCTTCAGTGTGAATGGAGTTTGTTTTTGAATATTTATTACATTAAATTTATGAATTTCGGTAAGCCAAAATTTGTTAAGATGTGCTACATTAAAGTTGCTTTCTTGTTAATTGTATATAGGCTAATTTATTGGAAATTAGTATTGATAATACATAACTACAAATTTTGTATGTTGCATTTTAAAATGAATAAATATTACATTGCTGTCATTTTCTGACAGTAGTGTGTAACCATGGAACTGAAAATTTCGATGCGACCCGGGCAGCGCGCGCTCTCGCGCCATTAGCTGTCTTGCTTTCAACACAACGGTGTAGTGTGCACGCAATGGACTGACTATTAAAAATTATTAAACTCAAAATATTTTATTATTTTTATTCTTTTGCTTTTTCTTTTCTGCTTTGATAAATTTGGGAGGTCAATTACCAATTGGCCTAATGGAGTAAGCGCCATTGACAAAAAATAATTGCAATAAACGTTATATTAACAACAACGA
Organism: Harpalus rubripes; assembly: GCA_963082715.1. Classification (NCBI taxonomy): domain Eukaryota; kingdom Metazoa; phylum Arthropoda; class Insecta; order Coleoptera; family Carabidae; genus Harpalus; species Harpalus rubripes. Next base: position 37,958,142 of record OY720457.1, on the reverse strand, counting down.
AACATTGATTACAATAAGACAATAAAAACATTAGAAATCTTCTATTATGCATTTTCCATTACCTCAGTTCGCTTTACATATAACTTTCCCTGCTACAATTTGTAGACCAATACAACGCAGTATATCGAATAATTCTATTTACTGCGCCCAAGGTTTCAAATATTGTATCTTATTGTTCACATTAATTTAAAATTTCAAATGATTCAATTAATTAATAACGTAGTACTACAGGAATATGCAAATATCTGTACGATGGAATTTTCTATGCCACCATTTGTATGAGTAAAAATTTGTTCGGCTATTTACTGTATACAGTACATTTTGTATACCACAATGATTTACCTAAAATAAAACAAAAAATCTAAAGAAAAAAAAAATAAAGATGTTCTTAAAAGGAATTTTATTTACAACATTTAGAAAAAAGTTCTGTTTATTTTTATTATCACATCGAAAACAGGAAAAATTAAAAGTGGCGCCTTTTAACATTTTAAACATATCTTTATATCTTAATACGACCTAACTTATCGCAAACAACTCACGCCCGCCACACGCGAAAGTGCTGAAAGATTTCCTCGCGTTCGCTTTGTAGAATGGTTGTTTTTGTAACAAGCACAAGAATTAACTAGTGATTTTGAAACTAATGCAAGAACACAGGGAGATTTGGAATTTGCATGGCGTTTCAGAATCATGTGTTATAAACATATGTTTTACAGAAAAAATAAAGAATTTTTCAAAAAGTATTCTAAATTTTGGACATACCGTCTGCTGTTTTATTCTGATAGAAATTGAACGTGTTAATATCGATCTCAATAATAAAATTATTAAAGATGGCTGCATAGTGCATTGCACAGTGTGCTACGAAAATGCTTAAAATTTATTAATTTTATTTAATGCGTAATACTAATATTAAAAATCTGGTGTGGCCAACACAATACCTCCCGCCATTTACAGCCCGAGTAACAAAAAAGATTAAGCTAATCCTTATTTTTAGAATAGCGAATTTTGCTCTAATTTTGACAGTTTATTTCTTAAAATATAGTCTAATCTAATCCAAGTAACAACCTTTTTTTAAGCCCCTCAACAGGATTAAATTCCAATTACACAGTAGGTTCACATTCACACACGTTCATGCCTTAGTGGGATTCGAACCCAGAGCCCCGAGCGCACTCATGACTTATGAGGCGTTGCTCCAAAGGTTGAGCCACCGGAGATATGATAAAATGAAGATTAAATTTTAAACACCGGGATAGAATAGAATTAACTAATTCAAAAATGAGGATTAACTTAAACATTTTTGTGAATCGTTAATTATCACTAATCTAAATACATACTTACATATATATATATATATATATATATATATATATATATATATATATATATATATATATATATACAGGGTGTCCCATAACTTCAGGTACATATTAGAAGGGCATATAGTTCTTAATGTCCTGAGTACGGAACAAAAAGATTTTTTTCAAAATTCCTATAATTAAGGGTAGTTCACTTAAGAAGAACATTTTTTGTACCCCTGGATACTATAATATTTGGAATAGTGAAATTAGTTATAACTATTACATAAAATAATTTAACAATGAAATTAATTTATGCAATTATGTAAAGCTTTGTCACACCAATTAAGTTTGGGAGATATGTATGTAAACTGTTTCCTTCAAAAACCTCAAAAACTAATTTTTGAATTTTGAAAAAATTCTTTTTGTTCCGTAATCAGGACATTAAGAACTATATGCCCTTCTAATATGTACCTGAAGTTATGGGACACCCTGTATGTATATATATATATATACTAATGCTGGAATCTGTATTGAATTCCTTTTTTATTGTTCTATTTACTTTTTTCTTTTTAAAACGTTACTAATATTATTTTGAAATGATTAGTTCTTTGATAGTGACATTTATCTATCAGTTACATACATTTGAATAACCGCGTTTTGTTTCTTTAAAGCATAGGCTATGGGATTTAAATTATAGATAATTTTATATATTTATCCATAAAATATATAGAAAAAATATTAATGCAAATCTATAGAACATTTAATAATCTTTAATTTTTATAATAACATTAATCTCGAAAAAATAATATTTAAAGGTATTTTTCGAAGAAAAACTATTTTGAGCTTCTAGTAAAGTGCCATTTCCGGTTATCCTATTTTCACGAAAATCTAATGGGCTCTTTTCATTACAGAAAAAGTTCGAAATACAATACATACCCAATGGCAATTAACTCCTTACGTTATTGAAAGCCTACTTTTTGGCTGATTTTAGTCAGCATGGGTTTGATACTCTTTTTCATGTTTGTCTCTCATGGCAAAAAGTTATGTAGTTTTGTCTCGCGTACTGCAAAAGGCAATTATTTTGGCCTAACCATGCATCGGCATCTTCAGGATTTAGTTATGTTTAGTTTAATTAATAATAAGTTAGACTGAATGTAAATAATGTAAAAAATAGTATAAAATAACTAAGTATATCCGTGTCCATAATATAATCTTATATATGTATAAAAGTGAAAGAATAACCGATATGTAAAACTACACCGTTTTACGTATCGAGGCTAAATTATGTAAAAATGTTCTTTCAACTTCAGGACGTGTTGTAGAAGTTGTTTGATTTCAAAATTTTGCAAGGTTTTTTTATAATTATCTTTCGAGGTTTACATAAAGCATTGGCATTCGTTTCGAAAGCGGCCTTACCGAGTCAAAATGTTAAAACCATATTTTTCTGTCAATTAATAAAACTTTTTCTAGACGGTTTCAATATTTGGAATTGAGTTAATGTATATTTTAAATCCCGTAGAATACGAAGTTCCTGCTAATTTGAAAATAATTTAAACCGTTGAGGAGTTATGAGCATGATAAAATACATTTTTGGGGCAAATTTATCCTAATTTTTTCCAAAATTTTGATAGTATTTTCCGAAATCTTTAAGTTTTTTGACACTTCCAAAATATTAATATATTAAATCGATCTTCGATAGTCCGTTTTTGCAAGAATTCACACTATTTTTAACCAAAATCAAAATATTGACCGATTTATAACCTCAAATTTACAGTTTCAGGAGTTTTTAACCATATATTTAAACACTTTTATATCGAAAATATACAAATCAACCCTCTAAATTTCATTTTTGCAAAAATAAACATTTTATCTTTAACCGAAATCGTGATACCGAACTATTTTTAACCTCAAATTTTTGGCCAAAACTAAACATGAAAAAATGGTGGTTCATAAATCCTGAACTGTTTGAAATATATTCAAATTAACACTAAAATTGTGTTGTACGGGATTAAATTATGAATTGACTCGCGGCGCTAGAAGTACCAAGAAGAAGAAGGTCCAAGCACACCGAATGCCCGCGGCTGCGAAGCCCGCGGCATATCAGCTAGTCTCTAATAAAAATCAAAATGTGTAATTGTATGTGTTCCACTTCAAGAAAGTGGTCTCCAATTAATCAGTCAATCGTCTACCAGTTAGGTTAAAGTGTCAAAGTTCGGTGAGCAGCATCATAGTCGACTCTCGCATTGTTACAGAAGTATACATATAAGGCACAATGAACATCCATCTTGTGAGAAATATACTACAATCCTGAATATATTTTAATAAAATATAAAAATATACAACAAAGATAAGATAATATAAATATACAACTAGTATTTTATATGCAGTTAAATTAAAAAATAATACTTAGAATTGTACTAAAATAGAAGAATTGTATTAATATAGTGTAAGCATCAGCTTACAGATTACTATTTCTTCCTATTCTTCTTCTATATAATAATGCAGTTTTAGAAGTGTTCTTCAACAACATGAGCATTAAGTTTAGTTCAGAAATAAGTTAATCTTTGAAGGAGAAGTACTTTACATATTTGAAACAAAGTTGGGAACTCACCTTACAGCTTGATCGTGCAAAGCCTTCCCGAGTTCATAGCTCCCTCTATGAATGTATTTTAATTAATTAACTTGTTCGCACTTGCGTTTTTCATCTTCTTAAATGCTCCCTAGATGCTGGGATGATCCTGCAAAGAAAACATACGTTAAGGAATGTTGGTCTTTAAAACTTAATTAACTCTAATTACTCCAAGTATCTCACGATTGCCTTTAAAATGAATGGGGTAATACTTTAATTACAGGGTGAAAGGTTTCATATGAAAAATAATGGATTCTTAAAGAAAAATTTATCTAGTCTAGTGCATAATGCAGAATAGCAATGGGAAATGTGACCATAATGGAATTTGAATATTTGGCTCATAAAGTATAAAATTTAACCATTATAGATTATCATATTAATAATGAAACATTATTTCGTAATAATATTGTTATTTTTCATCATCATTATGTAAATACTGAGAAGGGATATAGTGACGTCAGTATTCCTGCCGCTGTCAACCACTACAACATATTACGTGTATGTGACTTCACTAATTTTTAATAATTTATTTCACATAAAATACAAATAATTAATCGATTTAAAGAAATACTGGTCCGTATACTTTGTTTAGTACCTATTCATTATGTAAAATCAAAATTTAGTCACATACGCCATTGCACCTACCTAATTTTTATGAACACTTTTGAAGGTCGAAGAAAAATAATAGCATGAAACTTGTATGTAATTATGGGAAGTCCGGGAAAGACACACCTTTTTTAAGTCTACTCATAATAATCAGTTTTAAAAAGCCTTAACAAAAACGAAAAAAATATAAAAATGTACAAAATGCCATCTACCGATTATTTTGGGTTTGATGACACGGTGTATTGAGATGTGTATTAAAACAAAATACGATAACTTCCCTAAATAGAAACAGGATTCAATGACATTTATTTATTTAAACAATACGCTGCCCTAACAGGCGAACCTAAAAAATGGACAGGAACAAATTACAATTATGAGACATACAGACCGGAATTTGGCTGTAATGTTTTATTTAACTACAATAAGTACAGTGTGTTTAAAAAATATCCTAACTCGGAGTAGGCTATGAACAAAGAAACGTATGTCAATTTAAAAGTATTTAATTAAATGTCAATTTGGCACGAGATATTGTCAAAAATCTTATCTAAAGAAATCAAAGTTTTCATGAATCTTATTTTCGAAATAAAAAAAAAATCGAAAACGGTGAATGGCAATATTCTGTAACCTTTTTCATTATCTTTGCTCTTTAAAATTACATTTTGAGAATTTGTTTTTGAATTGATTAATGATCAGACAAACGTTTCTCTGTTCATAGCCTACTCTGAATTAGGATACACTGTTATATGAGTTTTACATTATTTCTCCATGTGTTCACCCTCTAACTGTATGCACTTTTGCCATCGTTCTGGGAGTTTCATAATGCCGCTTTTATATAATGTTTTTAGCCACTCATGCACAAACTCGGCAACATCATCATCGTCTTGCAATTTAGACCCACCCAATGTTTCTTTCAGCGGTTCAAAGATATGATAATCACATAGGGATAAATCCGGACTATATGCTGGATGTGGAAGAACCTACCAGTGCATTTTTTGAGGACATTTGTAGTCAGTTGGGCACTATGCGATTTCATGCAACAGAATGACACTCCAGATTGAACGGTTTCTCCTTTATGAGCAGAATGCAGGCTTACTTTTTATGTAAGCAAGTCAGAATTATAGAGGGCATTCATGGTACGTTGTTGTCCCAAAAAAATCGGTCAAGAGAACATCCTCAATGTCATAAAAGACGGTGGCCATTACTTTACCGGCTAAATGCACAACCTTGATTTTTTAGATTTAGAGGAGTTTTTATGGTACCACTTTAGACTTTCTCGTTTTAATTTTGGCATAAAATGGTGTACCAGGTTTCGTCGCAGGAGAGTAAGGAATTTAAAAATGCATCACCTTCATCTTCGTATCGCCTGACAAGCTCAGTACAGACTTTAACACGTTGCTGTTTTTGCTCCATAGACAGCAACCTGGGTACTCATCTTGGACAAACTTTTTGGTAATGCAGATGGTTTTGTATGATTTTCTTGACGCTACCAACACTAATGTGTACTGTTTGTGACAGGTCAAGGACAGAAATTCTTCTATTAGCAAGAATAAGGCCGTTTATCAGGTCATTGTTGGCTTGTGTTGTCGAAGTTTTCGGACGTCTCGCGTGCGTCATATTTTTGACCGTTGTGCGGCCCTCTTTAAACTTCTTACATCATTAAACTTAAGTAGAGTACATTTATAAAATTTAATTGGCTCTGTATAAAACATGTTTGTAAATAGTTAAAGAATAAAAACAAATTATATCGGTAAGATTTTCAACATTATTATGAAGTGCAAACATTTGTTGTAAAGGATAAAGGATGCACTGTGATATACTCCTCAGTACCATTAAACAATTATTTTTAGCAAAACTATCTGTGTCATCTCTTTCACCGTGATATCTCTGCCGGAATTACCCTAACAGTTTAATTTAAATGCTTCTAGGTCAAATTATATAAAACAAATTAAATAAACTTTTTAAACTACTATATAGGATAAAAGTTTGTTTTTATAAAAAGGGCGATTCAAATAAAACTGTTGACCTATTAACACGTCCAAATGCGAAATTAAAGAGGTAGAATGGTTTATGAAAGTAAATAAAATACTGAACAAACTGTTCAGCCTCGTATAGACCGGCCAGAATGGTGCAACAAAACGGAAAACCCAACAGAATCCGTCACATAAGGATCATTTTAATAAATTATTGAAAAATGATTCTTGGGGAAAAAAGCAGAAGATACATACATATGTCGCAATTCACTACAATGGAAAAATCGACGAAAAAATGCTAACTCTTTGATCATCTTTTTGAAAAGAAAGAACTGAATATAAACAAAGTTTGAGATGTTGAAAAGGTAGACCTGTAGATAATTTAAAAAATTGTTTGGGTTACAATAAGAATCACCAGTTGCTTAAAATTGCAGGGTTACTACTAATCTCTCTTGGATCGATTCTGTTTATCGTAAAAAGTATATTTTTAACAAATTTTAGCCTGATTAAATTAAATAATAAATCGTGTATATCAGGATGTATTCTTGTGAATTATGAAAATGAGCACTTGAATGCTAAAATCTTAAACCCAACATTAAAGGATTGTCTCCATAATTTGATTTGTTAGCCAATATATTACATTATCTTGCAATCATCATCTACTTCTTCAATAAATTTTTTTAAATATAAATGAATATAAATCCATTTTAATATAGACCACAAGCAACTGTAATAACAGAAATGGAACAATGGCGAACATTCCCATACAATCATCTGCTTTACACGGATACAAGAATAATAAGAAAAGGAAGTCGAAATTACGAGAAAAGAATTTCAAAGATATTTAAGAAATGATATGTGCCATAAAATTCCAGATGTCATTTAAATGTAAAAAATAAAAATAGAATTGATTTTATAAACAAAGGAATGTGTAGATAAACAAGTGCAAATATTAAATGACTTCGACTTATTGTAGATATCTAGTATGTATTTAAGCAAAATGGATCCGAATATTAATAAAAGATTAAATTACATGTTTTCTTATTATATAGTATTAAACACATTTTGTTAAATAACTTTAAAATATAAAAATACCTGTTAGATCTTATTGAATTTGAATGTTTCATTTGTACAGTAAAATGGAATAATTTTAGTATGCTAAATATTACAGATAAGAAAGTAAGTAAAATAGGATGTATAAGAAAAATGGAAAAAGAAGAAACCGGAAGTAAGGTTCCAAAAAACATCAAAAGAAAAAAAAGCTAGACGAAAAACAGCGATGGATGAATGAAGTTAAAATGGGTGTGAAGACAATTAGGTTGGAGAAAATGGAAAGAGAAAGCTAACAAGAGAAAAACGGAGACAAGCAGTTTAACTGTAGTATTAAGTACAAAATGCATGTTAGAGTATATTGTGATTTTAACAAAACTTATGTTGACCAATGCGGAAAACTTTCCACAATGTGCTTTTGTTCTTCTAATATAGAGTGGTAAACACCTTTATAAGAACTAATATGCCTTCATTATCAAAAGCACAGATTTATTTATAAAACTGTAATATATTTATTACTTTACTCCCCAGAATCCAATTTAACATTGGAACACTTAGTTTATTACATAGGTATATACTTTCAAATTTATATCACACATCCCATTATTCAAATTCGTTGCGAAAATGGTTCCATTAAATGAATTGCTAGCAAATTTCATGCACTGAGCTTGCTTCTAATCAATTACCGTAAGCTCACTGTAAGTTATGGCGCTACAATTGGGAGAAGTTTATATATTTATTGGTATGGCTTCACAGGGATTTGAACTCGAGTCATAGCAATGAAATAAGTGTCTCATGTGCGCGGTTCTTAACCCAGAAATATGAGGAAATATAATCGATATGTCACCATCTTTCAGAATTTCACTCCACTCGTGATCTTTATAAATTTTAGAGATCATCCCTTTAATAGTTGTGTTTTATTCACGCCAATATCGTATTCCGCTTCGAACGTTTGGAACTCTGAACCACAAGGTGCGGTGATGATTAATAGTGGGATTTTCTCATTTGATGTATCTCTCCAATAAAGAAGAAAATGTGTCAAGCTATCCGCTTTTACTTTCCAGAAATGAAACGGCCACCATCAAATCTATGACAGTCATTTCTGCGGACAACAGACATGATTAGATTCTCACAACACTTTGTGTTTCTTAATAAAAATATGAGAAATGGGTGCATTTAATTAAACCACTTAATTTTCATTACTATATTTTATCTTTATAGCATGTGAAGGAGCTGATAAATTAGTCATTTTAGCGTATATCTTATTTCTCTTCAAATAAAATGTAATAATAATGAAAATAACGCTGACAGGTTCTACTGTGATTTGCGCAGCCCGTGAATACGATTCCGATCGACGTCAAACTTTAAACTTGAATATTATATCTAATTTTCAAATAGTACCAAAGTGCCCCTGCGGGGAAGAACTCTCTTAACGACAATTTTGTATGGAATGCCGTTTTAACATTTATTCCCAAATTTTAAAACAGTCGTACAATAGTATATTAAAGAACGTGTTTTATAAGACATGTTTTTTTCGCACGCGTCAAAATTTAGAAAACGAGCGTCAGCGAGTTTTCTAATTGACAAGTGCGAAAAAAAGTCTTATAAAATGAGTTCTTTATACTATTTTTTATATTTTGCACCTTCTACAAACTAAAATATTTTAAAAAAACTGTTAATATTAAACCGAGTTGATTTAGGGAAATTTGTAAGTGAAATGTTGTAGTTGGTAACATTGAATTGACCACATGCAATTATTATTTGAAAGTTCATGTCATTTCAATATTTACGAACAAATTTAAGTGAATTTAGTGTAATCATGGAAGATAAAATCAGTTGCACTCCGCCTGCGCTACGTAATATAGCTCAGACTACAGGAAATAATCTACTTCCTAAAAAATCGCGCGAGATTTATGAGAAAGAATTTGCAATTTTGACACATGGTGTAAAGAAAATAATGTCAAAGGCGTAACAGAGAATGTTTTGATTGCTTATTTTGAAATGCAAAGTAAGACGAAAATATGTATTATTATTATTATTATTATATTCATTAAATAAAGTGATTTATTAAGTAAAAGAAATTTTGAGGTTATATTGAAATTTCTTATCTTCCAGCTTTGACGTTTGACAATTTAACCCTTTCAGCCTCAGTGTACAGGAAATTTTTATTTTTTCTTATATTTGAATTAAAACGCTTTAAAATTAATTAAAAATAATTTTTTGTCATTCAAAGGTTCAATCTACAAATTTTTAGTACTACTAGGTCCATCTACGTGGACTAATTCGAACATTATATTAACATTTACTTACTCAATTTGTGATTATATTTGTACATTTTCATGTAAATAATCTTCCCTAAATAAAAAATAAATTAGGTAAAAATTGGTTAAAGAAACGTCATCTAGTACCAACCGTCTAAAACAAAAAATTGCGTATCGAAATGAAGTTCATTACGATACGCAATTGCGTATCGTAATGACTTTATTATAGACGCAAAATATAAAAATTAATGTATTGTAAAAATAAACTCACATACAAAAGAAAAATTTAAACTGATTGTTAATTTAAAATGTTGGTTGATAATATAATTACAAATTTTTCAAACAAACATTTTAACTCAATGGTCAACACAAAACTTTCTTTTTAACACAGTTTAATTTTATGTTTGTTTAATTTATATGATTGATGATATTTTCAAAACAATCGTAAAAATTCAAATAGTATAGATGTAACATCTGTATGAATGAATTAAGAAGAGTGTTTATTTCTGTGAAAATTGAATTAAATTGCTTGTTTAATACTACGATTTTAAAATTAACATGATTGTTGATAATTTTAAAACAATCAATTTAAAAGGTACTGTCATATAAATTCGTGTATCGTAAAAATTTTAATTGATTCTTGTATTAAAATATTTGTTGACAATATAAGATTATTACAAAATTTTCTAACAAACATTTTAAATTAGCAGTCAATACAAAAGTATCTTTTAAATAATTCTTTAATTCTATATTTATTTAATTTATATGATTGAGATATTTTCAAAACAATCGTAAAAATTAAAATATTATATTGATGTTACATTTATATGAATGAATTAAAAAGTGTGTTCATATCTGTGATACTTGAATTAAATTGTGTCTTTAATTCTACGATTCTTGAATTAATATGAATATTACTAATTTTAAAACAATCAATTTAACAGACAGTCATATAAATTCGTGTATCGTAAAATTTTTAATTGATTCTTGTATTAAAATGTTTGATAATAATATAAGATTATTACAAAATTTTCTAACAAACATTTTAAATCAGCAGTCAATACAAAACTGTATTTTCAATAATTCTTTAATTTTATATTCATTTATTTTATATGATTGTTGATATTTTCGAAATAATTTTAAAAATTCAAGTACCGTAGTAATGAAGTAACATTTATATGGATAAATTAAAATGACCTTTTAAGTTTACAATGCATAAATTAAAACGAATGTTTATTTCTGTGATGTATGAATTAAATTGTATATTTAATGAGCCTGTTTTCCAAAAGGAGGGTATACTTGTCTCGGACTAGCATTGAGACAGGTAAAACATGCTTTTACTTCAAAGGGATTTCATAGCTTAGTTATTAGAGCATTCTAAGGTAATAGGAAGGTCCTGGGTTCAAATTCCGGTGAAGTCCATGAATTTTTCAAAAAATGTTCCTTCGTTTTTCACATCGGTCTTGAGATCAGTTGATACGAAGAAAAGAGGTCACTATATACCTATCGATATTTAAAAAGTGTCGTATTGTTGATATAGAGCAGCAATATATTTGTAATCTCTGATCTCTGCATCAATTTATTCATCTTAACACAGTAATGTCCCATTTCGGAACTTTAACACTTCATCAAAATTCTCATCAACTAAATGTTATTTACAGTATCATAAACTCTGTGGAAACGATTCGTTTCATGGTCACTTGTCCTCTTATTGAGTTTGCCCCGTTCCTTGGTCATTAAACCGTCGCGTAATCCTTTCTAGGATAATCCTTCGTTGACAACGACATCATCAAGTCGCTTTATGTTTGCACCGCGATGTACAAACTGTTTGCGTCATGTAAAATACAATTATAATTATTATTTACTGTTTGTAGGATTACGAATGACGTTTATTCTCTGTTACTACACCGGGAAACCAATTTATCAATGCAACAAACAAATTTAATTCGCTTACACTGGCTTAGTAGCTAATGTGGATGAATGTGTATTACTTATTTTAGTAAAATTTGATTTATTTGAATAATTATTCCAGGGTGTATTTTATCTTCATGAGGAATAGTTAAGTAAAGCTATAAAATAGTTGGAGCATTAAGGTGATGGTTTATGGTCGTAAATGTTTCGGGTCAAATCCCGAAATTATCCTAAACTGTATAATTTTTGGTGTAAATGAGATATAGCTCTTATTATGACACTGTAATTCATGAATATAGTACGGAATGAACAAAGTAATTCATAATTCATGTATAGGTTTTATGAATTCTGCTACTTAACTGACTAAATACATTACAAATTTATATCAGTAATTATAGACAATCTTCCCAGTCACGATATCATTAAACCATGTACAATATTTTATTAAATTTCAAGTTTTAAACTGTAATTATTAACTCCATAACAACTATATGTCACTGATTATTTGCTAGTGAATTAAAATAAATATTCTACATTTCGAAATGACACTAATGTCACCGTCACAGCAATGTATTAAATGTCATGTACATACAGGGTGTAACACAAAAAGCGGGCCATAGGAATTTAACATGGGAAAAAAAGGTTTTCGTTTCCAAAAGTAGCATATTAATTTTAGACAATAATCATTCAAATAAATGTTTTAGAGTATTAAATTCTGCATGTAATTCCTTACTCATATTTTATTTTGCATGTTCCGTAGCCGAGAAAATTGAATTTAAATTTCATATTAGTTACTTTCTTAGCCAGGGTATTGAATTAAAACAACAAACAAATATAATGCCATTTTACCTGTTAGAAATTATAACATATAATTTGCATCAAAATAATACTTTTTAATAATTTGTTACTTTTCTTCGAGTGAATAATTCTCCATTTTCAATAATAATGACTCTAACAGATAGAGACAATTTGAGAGATAAGTTTCTGATAGGTCAAATGTCATTTACATTTGTTACTGATTTTAAATCAGTACCATTTGTAATACTATAAAAAAGTAACTTTTATAAAATTTTAAATTCAATTCGCTCGTTATGGAATGTGCAAAATAAAATTTGATTACTGAATCACATGTAGAATTTAATACTCTTATATACATTTATTTGAAGCATTTATGTTTAAAATTAAGAGGCCATTTTGGAGCAACAAAAAACTGTTATCCCTTGTTAAACGTCCCGGTTTTCATGTTACATCCTGTATATACAAAGTAAGATTGTTATGAATAATTGGGACATTAAATATACATTTTATTAAAGAATAGAATAATTTTTTCTAAGCAAATACAAAATTGACAGATTTTATTAAATTGTATCTTTCTTCTTTAAAAAATTGCAGGATGCAAAAACCTTTTTTCTAGAGTCTATAAAGTAACCATTTGCGCTCTCTTTTGTCAACGAAAAATGTCACTTTGCCGCTCATGCGCGACAAAGTAGGAAAAACGTTCGCTGTCCAAATTTCTAACTATATAATTTTGAATAATGTCACTTGTCTACATTCATAATGGAAACCAATGATGAAAACGTTTCGTCACGAACTAATGGCATTGTATTTACACATTTACCACCTTCGCAAGTCAATCTGACATATAACTGCTCTGTCGGTATATTACATAACCAAACAAAATGTCGCATTGCTGTGAAAATAAAATAAGGCATTCATTTACAAAAGAAAGTATAAAGTGCGTAGATAAAATTGAAGCAATAGCTTAAAAAGAATGAAAAATAACGATAAATTAAAATTAAATATAAAATAAATTGTGTGAACAGTTGTGCTGCCACCTGAAAAAGTTTGGTGTGAACGCTCTCAATGGACATCCACTTTTTCACTGCACAAGTTTAACGTACTTAAAACAAATAAATTTTTGTTATGGTAGAGGATCTCATTGTGGCGACTGTAGAAAAAAATCTTGTGTATTTCGAGCGCAAATAGACTTTGTCGGTTTCGAGAGAATGCCGCGCTCCTGCGTCGCGCGGCAACAACCTCTTAATCAACAATGTCCCATTTTGCGCTCTTAATTTACAAATAGCTATTTCATACAACCGTGCGTAAAGGATATTCTTTCCGTACTCTTTACAGTGTGTAATGCAAAGAATCACTTTTAAAGCAGTAATGCGTGAAAAGTAAATAGGCATTTCTATCTAAAGCACTACTTTACACACTTATTGCTTATAAATAACTATTACATTCTGTATGTTGTAGTCTTTTACATTCTGTAGACAAAAAAACTTTCATATCGCATGTTGATAGTTGACATGTAAATATCAACTATTCATGAAAAAAAATTAATTACCTATGTTGAAAAAAGGGGCACTTTTTCTTTAAAATGAGGGCACTTTTTTACCCCAATTGGCGTTGTTACTTTTTTCACAAAAAGAATAAAAAGTGGAAAGTATTACCGTATGAGCTGCAGGCGAGTCATAAGACAGTGCTACATTTTCAGCGACGACTTAGTGTAGCATTACAACGAGCGCCAATTCAAATTGCGACCTCGTCCAAAAAAATATTTTACTTTTAACTTAATCGTTATTTATTAATTCATACTTTATAAAGTGTACATTTTATTATTTTTATGGTAGAGGACTCCATTAACACTTCTGTGATTTCTTCAACCACTTTCTACATTATAATGAATTCACTGATTTTTCTGAGTATTTTTATCTTAAATAAAATAAATATAATTATATCATCACGACTTATTACCTATTGCTGGGTGTGCCAATCTGCTTTGTACACAGATATCGGTAATAATATATTTACATCGGGCGGGCGCTTCCCAGACGTCATCTCACGGGCACTCATTGCTAGCGTGGAGAGCGCACCCTTATTTCGATCTTGACAATTTAATTATAAATGGCGAATCCTGAATCTTGTTTGCAACAAAATTAGAGTAAATTTAGATAATATTCTTCAAGTCGTTCTCAAGTTGTGACAATTACAGCTGATCTCAACCACGCACCTAAAGCATGTGTATCTGCTTCTATCTAATCTTATTTACATTTCAACGAGGATATATACATATTTATAGTTGTTTTAAAGGATTACAGCTTATGGCGGTTTCCGATTTATTCGAGTGTAGCAGTATTTTTTATAACGGTTTGAACTCTTAACCCTGTATTGCAGGATAAAACGTTTTACTAATCACTGTCCGATTGGAAAATTATATTAAAACAATTCTTGTTTATCCTTCTGAAAAGCTACTTTTTTTAAATAACTACAACTCTTTGTGTTTGTTAATTAGATGAGATGAACTCTCATTGCTGTGAAATTATGTAAAAAGCTTATACATTTTCGAATTAAATAAGCTAGTTGTCTGTGCAAAGAAATCTTTGTATTCAACAAAAGAGAAAATTTATATTAAGGGACATAAATACATGGATTCAATGAAAATTTCATTTTGAAAAGGGCGGGACCATATTCGAAAGAAAAACATTGATGCAAGTTGAAGTAATGCACGTAGGTTATTGAATAACCACACTCCGGAATTCTCAACCAGTTAAAGAAAAAGGTTGCTTAAAAATATGGGTACACCCAATTACTGTATTGACATCGTTTAATGCATGCAATAGTATAGTGTGGTCTGTGGTTTATTGAGACACCAACTTCTCTAGATAGTTGTCCTAAGCTATTTCCTATTCCTTTCAAAACATTAATTATTATACGAATATTGTGAGGAATTTCTTTTTATTGTGCCATTACTTTTTTTTTGAAATTCTGAATAATTAAATAACTATAACTTGTATAAATATATTTTAAACAATAAATTAACATTTATTTATTTATTTAAAAATAAGATGATGTGTAATGTTATTAAAAATTACAACGAAAGAAAAGGTAAACAGTGACATAGATACGAGAATATGTTAGTATTACGGTACACCAAATATCGATATATCAATACTTTAATATTAATATATTAATGTACAGTAAATATTGGTAGTATGCATACTACCAATATGTGAAATATCCGTATAACGATAGATGAAATATCAATATATTGATTCATTAAATGAAGACTTGAAATATATAATGATGTTAGCATTTTTTGCAAAAATTGTTTTTTTTTACAGGAATAATAATTTATGTACCTAGCCCTACAATATAAAAAGATGATAGGTTTATATTATTTTTTGTGCAACCGGACGCGAAATAAGCATTTCGCAGCCGCAATACAGGCCGCGAAATTAAATTTCGTGAACGTTGTTATGGTAAATTAAATAAATTTGGTATACAATCACTTTGACACTTAGAATTGCATTGTTTTGTTTATTAAATATTAATCCCATAACCACTTTGAAAGCTAACTTTCTATTTACAATGAAACTGTTTAAAATAATAAAATTTGTAATTACATATTTTCTAGAGTTGCACAAAATTGTATACACATTGTCCGCGAAATCCTTTAACGCCCTCGAGATTGTCCTGCCTCGACCGCGTACGGCCTCGGCGACAAATTTTCTTTTGCTGCGCTAAGGAGTGATATCGCGGCCTTGATATACAAATAACTGTTATATAGAAATTGAATTATTATTTCTTTCAATAAAACAGGCGTCACAAAAATGGCACACACATTATTATTTATTTCAAGTCTTCAAATATCGGTGTAACGATACATCGAATATCGATATACATAAGTATTTTCAAATATACATACCCATATCGTATCGTTAATCGGTATATCGATAGAAAGGTACAACCCCTACATGTTTATGTAAAATTAAAATAGAAATGGGGTTATATTGATGTCACCAGTCACATAAAATTCTTATTATCATAAAAATAAAATCAGCATCAGTTAAACAATTAAAGCAACTGAATGCAAAAACATTCAATTATCTAAATTATTTTCATTAGTTAATGAGCTAATCCAATATTAATACCAACAGTAAAAATTCCCATCGCATTTCACCTAGTCAGTATATCACGTACGATTTTTCCCTCTAGTGCATTTATGTAATTTATGCCGCCCTCCATAATGAAGACGGTGTCTCCGCAAATGAAGATAAATGTTGCGAAGCACTGGAGCTCCTTGACGGGAAAGTCTCCGTCTCCAGACTCCAGTGGCTCTGCAATGTGAACAAGTGCAGTGAGAGCTGTGCATTTCCCTGCCCAGCACATATGCGAATATAATTTCCAACTCTGGCATACAGTGAAGTATTAGGAATTTTCTCTTCGTGCTAAGTAATATTTCTAACCAGCCCAATATTATTACCTATACTTTATCATTCTAATAGATGTCTAACTCTTCATTCATATGTGCTGTTCACAGGTTAAAATGTGTGGAAGACATTTTATTACATGTGTTATTAATTCATTGGTAAAAGAATAAGATATAAATTAAGAAGTCTCCCGATTATTGCCAGGCCTTGCACGCACGCATCTAATTAACTAACAAGATTAATATTAATATTATTCATGTACACAGGTTGGTGAATTTTTTTTTAAATGCATGCATATACTTAGGCATATAGCAATATTTGATTTGAAACAAGTTAAATAATCCGACTTTGTATATTTCCATATTTGTTGTTTTGGAATTATACCATTGTAATAAAATTGGACGATAATTCATGCGCCCCGCAGTGAACAAATTGACAATACGTTTATGAAAAAATATTTTTAAATTTACAATTTAAAAAGTTCAGTTTCGGCGAAATTGAATGGGAGAGGAAATAAAAAACGCGTATGTTTAAGTGCAGAAAGGAAACAACATACACATTTGCTTGAATACCTCTGAGGGGGGGGGGGTGCCAGTATGACAGCTACTAATTATATACATAACTTACAAATGTCATAACAATTACTCATTCAAAATGAGCCGGTTTCGCATTTTAAATAATGAAGTCAAATCTGAAAAATATTATTTGAATTTTATTATTTAAATAAATATTTATTACTTTTTAAATGAATATTTTATTGAATTCATAGTCTAGTGTAATACGAATAAAATAAACAATAACCCTGTGAAATGACACACCGTTTACCTTTCTCATATGATGTAAAATTAAAGATGCAATATTTGTAAACAAATTAATTAAGTGTGAAAGTGTGCAGTTCATAATGGCAGTAAGTAATAACAACGTATTTCCAGCATAGTAAACATAAATGCACAGTCGATCAATATGGACATAAGTCAAGTCAAGTCGGGTCGTAGGTATGCTTTGCTTACCTCACCCCACAGTTACATAGCACCAAACAGTACCGCCCATCCAAGCATCCCTCTTACACCCGACCCGTCGCTCTGCTATTCTGGGGTTCTATTCCTCTTAACACATTACTCTTATTGGCGACGTTCCGACCTTTGGCAACACTGTATTCCTATACTCTCCATACCACAAAGAGATGTGAATTTTACTATAGGAGGAAGACGTTTATACTTCCTTGGTGATCCAATCTGGGTTGGAAAAAGTTATAGATGAAGATGAGACAAATCGTTTTATTAAAAATCACATAGGCGTCCATACCCTACCGGAATTCGAATACCGACTACAAAACCTTATGTATGCAAGGAAATAAAACTACCCAATTACCACTACTCAGACTTAGTCAGTTATTTTTAAAATAGTTTTGATTAATTTTTATTTCATTGTGTAATAATTCTAACAACAATAATTTACTGTTACAAATGTGATAAAACTATACAATTTTCTATTAAATTTAACTAACTGCGCACTTGTAGTTTTGTTCAAATATATAAGAAAGGGAATTTCCAGAACGCGTTTGATTTTTCACAAAAAGTTCCCGGCCCCAAGCACGTCAATGACTGTTTTGTATTTTATTTAAGATATGGACTATGAATACATATACCGGGTGGAACATCATACCTGTGTACATAGGCGATTCATATGAGAAAAACAGTTTTTTCGTGCGCATTGCTCCCCAAATTATTTTAGACAAAAATGCTTCAAATAAATGTTGTAGAGCATAAAATTCTGCATCTAAATCAATAAACAGAATTACTTTTACATGCTTTGTAACGACACAAATTAAATAAGAAAATATTGAAAATTACGTTGAAAATATCAAATAGCCATGGAATTGGAACAAAAATAGAAACAAATGAATGTCTGACGTTTGACAGATAAATAACTAATTTGACGGTAAAATATCAAAATGAATTCAGTTTATTCTAACGAAGAAAGGGTTTTTATAATAAAAACTTTTTATAGTGGAAATTGTTTACGTATAGTTAGAGATTTATTCGCCGTGAAATTTCCAAATAGGCCAATTCCAAGCGCTACAACAATACGCGCGTATGTTCAAATATTTGAATCCACGGCAAGTGTTGCGGCGGGAAATAGTACAGGTAAATTTAAATTTGAATATTTTTAAGAGATTTACAAACAAATCATATCTTTATTTATAGGAAATAAAAATAATCGCATTAATTTAGAAAACGAACAAAGAGTTCTGGAATTAATAAATTTTAATCCTAAATTAAGTTCAAGAATAATAGCGCAGGAATGTGAGATTGCTCATTCTACTTTATTGCGCATTCTTAAAAAACATAAATACCACCCTTATAAGATGCAATGCCATCAAGACATTTCGCCCATTGATGAAGAAAGTAGGCGAGTTTTTTGTGAAGATATGCAAGAAAGAGCAAATCGGGATCGTGATTTTCTTCCATCTATTTGCTTTACCGATGAGTGTTCTTTTACATTAAACAATGAACCAAACGTTCAAAATGATAGGCACTGGGCTCTAGAAAATCCAAGATTAAATGTTACCACCAGAACGCAATATCATCAAAAAATTAATATTTGGGCAGGCATTTTTAATAGCAATATTATTGGACCATTTGAGATCGTTGGCAACTTAAATTCTGAAACATACTTAGAACTCTTGATTAATGAGATCGGCCCTGCATTAGACAGCGTAGCGCGCGAAAATCAGGAGGTTTGGTTTCAACAAGACTCATTTCGGAGTAAGTGTTAGAGATTATTTAAACCAAGCATTTCCAAATCGCTGGATTGGTCGTGGTGGAACTTTAAATTGGCCAGCCAGATCTCCTGATTTAGCACCTTGCGACTTTTTTTATGGGGTCATCTTAAATGTAAAATTTATAAGCAGCGCCACCCAAATATTAATTCATTGAGAGAAGCTATCATGGAGGAGAGCGCCTTAATCACAAATAGGCAGCTCGCTAATGTAAGAAATTCATTCTACAATAGACTTGGTTATTGCTTGGCTGAAAACGGAGGATTATTCGAATATTTGTTATAATAATAAATTGTAGTGATTATTTTATTCAGAGAATTACTGTTTGAAATTTGAATTGTAGTAGATAGGTCTTAATGTTTACATGAATTATTTCCAATTTAAAAAGATTTTCAATAAAAATCCTATAAAAAATAAATATTTCATTGAAATGTACAATTGTCGTAATAATAGGTATGGAGATTTTTGTATGAATTTAATTTACCTATTTATTTGTTTCTATTTTTGTTTCAATTTCATGGCTATTTGATATTTTCAACGAAATTTTCAATATTGTCTTATTTAATTTGTGTCGTTACAAAGCATGTAAAAGTAATTCTGTTTATTGATTTAGATGCAGAATTTTATGCTCTACAACATTTATTTGAAGCATTTTTGTCTAAAATAATTTGGGGAGCAATGGGCATAAAAAACTGTTTTTCTCATATGAATCGCCTATGTACACAGGTATGATGTTCCACCCGGTATAAATACAACAGGCATCTTTAACTACATATATTTGAAAACTATTATGAGAGCTGGTTCTATATACTATGCATATCTCAAATATTAAATGGATTTTATATTGCGAAAATAACTGTAATATGCAATTTGAAGTAGATGCGTACTATTTATCTGCGCTATTTTATTTTATTAAACGAGTACAATATTATCAATTGTTCTCTATACTCTAAATTAATTATAGGCTTTATGTAAACATATATTATGGTAATTATTATAATAGAATGTTAGATTTTTTGTATTGCATTAGTAAATTATAAATTTACTTACCTAAGTTCTACATTTCATATACGATTATAGAAATTTATTGAAGTGAGATAAGAGTGTTAGTGTAAAACCTTGGTGAAAATTGTCTTTAGAATTTCTTACATAAAATCACAATATTCCTTTATTTCAAAAATATTTTCTTCTTTCATATTTGTTTCCGTACTGGATCATTTTCGAACAAATACCTTAAAAATAACAACGGATGAAAATTTTTAAACAAATAAAATACAAAATAGTCATAATAATTAAATTTTTATATTTTTCATTGCTGAAAAAAAGGTTCTTTAAAAGGTAATATATTTTATTCACGATCGTTATAGTAATATGTCGATTCAGAGGCGTAAACTTTTGATTTTGGCTGTGGGTGCACTATTTTTATTTTAAATATGAGTACCTATTATGTTTTTATAAATGCAAATAATACAATAAAAATAACGTACTTATTTTATTATACATATATTGAATTATGTGTACATTTAACATAAATAAAATTAATATCTATTACAAAAAAAATCCTCCTAATATTAATATACAGAGTATCTCTAAACACGTAGACATGGCTTAAACACAAATTCCTGGGCCCAAAGTAACACGATTTAACCTAATTTACCAATATCCGAAAAACCGAAAGTGTACCGTTTAGTAAAAGAAAATTTTGATTACAATGACAGAACGCTTTGTACGGTTTGAATGAAACTTAGGTGTCACGACAATGATACATTCAATGGTAAACTTTTTTGTCTCTGCGTAAGTTGTGATAGCTGTAACGATTAAGGCAGAGAAAAATTATGACAGTAACATTTGTTTATAGGTTACTAATAATTTTCTTCGCAATATCCTATAGTTATTAACATATCCGTTTGTTCGGCTTAATAGTAATATTTTACTGACATTATCATGACAGGATTAAACAATGTCAGCTTACTCTTAAACAACTTAAAAAGATTTACAACTCATTTTTCCAATGTATGATATATAATTAAAATGTTAGAACGAAAATATTGTGGGTGCTGCGTACCCACACTTTTTCTTTCTGTGGGTGCATGTGCGTCCGTGCACCCACGTAGTTTACGCCCCTGTGTCGATTTCTAACCTTTTGAAGGTTGGGAAATACGTCATTGCTAACTGCAATGACAGTCTCTTTGATTAGAAAATACTAAAAACGCTTCCACCCCACGTGTAGGAAATGTTTATGTAAAAAAATGCCGAAGAAGGTATGTATTATGTTTTTGTTAAACAATAAGAGTTTAAAATGATAAGAAATAAGTAAGGATATTATATATTATTATTTCTGAGAACCAAACCATACAAGCATAATATAGTTATTAAAAATACATAATAACAAAATAAACTAATATAAAAATTATCAAATGTGGTAATTTATTAGGTCAGATACATCGCCCCGCATTAACTAGGACGACGAGAACGTGCCTTGTCCGGAAATTCCTTCTTTGTCCGCAAAACCCTGGCAAAAGGAGTGGCGTAACTAAACTGTATTCTTGCAGAAAAAGATCACAGTCTAGAGCAGTTTGTCTTGCTTTAGCTAGATCTTCACTTGCTATTGCTCTTCTAAGTTGGCGCACGTGAGTGGGTGGGCTATTTTTCTTGACCATAATGACATAAAGTGGATCCTACTTGGTACCCTCAGTTGGTACATATTTATAGTTTTCCAAATGAGCCATTTCTGGTCATTACATGGTGGTAGTTCCTCATCAAGGGTAATACTCATATCCATCTATCTTCTAGATCCAAAGTCGCATCCAACATTAAGCGTCTCGTTGCTGCCTTGGTTTTTGTTAGAGAATGCAGTTCAAGAAACTCTGTCTATATTTCAGAAGAGATTGAGCTGATTCATGACCGAGGATCATGTAACTCTTGGAAGCGCTCTACCATATTGGTAAGGAGATGATCCGATTTCAAAATAAGTTTAGGTTTTAAAAGATAATGTTTTATTAAAAACGCCAGAAAGACAAATGTAAATTGCACTGGAAAAGGTTTTGAAAACACTGGAAATAAATGTAACTAAGAATGAAGAAAATTATAGTTCCCCAGTTGTATTGTCCGTCAGTCATTCATTCATTTGTTGGTAAAAATCTTTGTAGGTGTTTGGGATGTATTGATAATTTCCTTAAATCCTCGATATTCTTTATGTTCTTACCGTATGCAGGGTTGTTGTCTAGGTGTTAAAGCGATTTCACCTGAAAGTCAACTTCTGGAAAAAATTTAGATTACCCAATTTCAAAATGACCGATTTAATTATCTGCACCTATTTTATTTTAATTATAATCCAATAGATTTTGAAAAAAATGCAAATTAAAATACCTGAATTATAACAAATACGTTTAATCTTCAAATACGCATCTATATTTATTGATTTTTCGTAGGTACGAAATACCAGTTAATACAATATTTTTTTCATCGCTTCTACAATCAAATTAAAATATAAATGATTATATTTGCATCGTAATAAGTATCTACATCTCTATACGCATCAAATCTATTTAAAAATAACGTAGAACAACAACAGTTTATGTTATTTCTGGTATTCTGCTAAGTGTTTCCTACCCCATCCATCCCACGTTTGGTAATACAATTAGAAAACCAATCTAACTATCTATACGAAATTCACATCCTCCAAGTTGGTGGCCGAATTCAACAATTAATCTCAATTCCGAAACTCAAACACAAATTCAATCAATCCATCACTGCATAGGTCAAGTGCTGCAGCAAGACTAAGATCTTGTAGTGTCTATCTGCTCTCAACAGCCACAGCCGAGTTGAGGGCCAGAATGCGCATTTGTGATCCTCAGAGAGCCCTTCGCCCATTGTATAGCCCAAGTCTTATGCTTGAGAATTATTACTCTTTGTTCGAAGTATTAAAGAAAACTTTATTAAAGCTTACTACATTTATCATTCTTATTTATAGACGGTATTCTGAAACTACTTTTGGAACTTGAAATATGTTTTAAAAGCAATATTAGATGGAGTTTTAAACTGTTCAATTTGGTTAGTTTTTATCTAGTTTCCAAGTGTAATTTATTGATTTTGTATGATTAAGTTGAGCTATTTATGAATGACAGCTTAAATGGAGAAACTTTTAAAACTGTAATTTAAAATTTGTTTCATTTTTAAGTCCGCGTACTTAGAAGGTGCTGCGGTGAAAAACTATAGTTGAATTCACCTAAGAAAGAAGATCATTCATTTCACTCTATGAATCAAAACATGTGCGTAATGAAATCTTTTACGCATTGTTCCCATTTCTCTAAAAATTAATGTTCATTCCTCATTCGGATGAATCATATTTGCATTTTATTATATGTTATATTTGACCTATTATTAATTTTAAATACGGTTGATTCTAAATAAGGACCATGAGGAACCCCATTGGAAACCTAAACTATTATTTTTATATGTAACCTCTCGCAAACGTTTATTTACATAAATTAAATAAATATATCATCACGGAATATTACTCATTCCTGAGTGTGTCAATCTACTTTGTACGCAGATGTCGGTAATAATGATGACATATTCGTACCATGCAGGTGTTTACCAATCATCAGCCCACGGGCAATTTTTGCAGGAGTGGAGAGTGCACCACAGGGGTCACTTTGGTGCCATTTAAAATTTAAAATAATTTTTGGCACCGGTCAGGGTCGAGCCTGAGTCATCAGATTCGTGACCAGACACTCAGACGAGACCCCCACATAATTTAAATAATATATTTAAATGGTAATTATAAATTTATTAGTATTACTTGACTGTTAGTATGATATTAGGGATGATGAGAAATAATTGGAGATGCAGTCTTGGTAAACAGTGTTTATTAAATAGTCATTTAATTGATTGATTGACGACATTTTCATTCTTACAATTTTTTATTTCATAATGCCATGAACTTTTTTTCCAACTATACATTAACTGTAAGTTACTTCAGCAAGTTTTGTAAATTTTTATTTTATTTTTCTATTATGTATAAAAAAAATATTCCGGATCCCTGATGATGATTCATTTGGAACGTAGGAAAGTTAATTAAAAGACTATTTAATAAACACTGTTTACCAAGACTACAGTTCCAATTATTTTTCATCCTCCTTAAATAGAAATACCCATATCATGAGTGACCAGTCAAAGGCTTTATCAAATCTACACGAATATCGTTCACTACGCTATTATTTTACAAAAAAAAAAATACTGGTTAATGGTACATCCAGGATGGTGACCGGTACTCCCGAATATAGAACTTTAATATGTAAAATCATACTTTCGTAATATTCTGCTTCTCTAATTATAATAGTTAAAATACCTTCAAACAAAAGTTGTAAAGCAAAAAATCTGCTTCTGAAATAAAATTAATTTTGTATACTTTCTAACGGTAAAAATTAGGTACGAAAATGTGTAAAGTAGTCACCCCAAAGATAGAGGTAGCCATGCAATGACTCGTTTATATCTTTCATTATAAATTACTGTTTTTACATTCAGCCATAGCTTTAGGTAAGGACGGTATTGTTTTTGGTCAAAAAATTCGATGGTGAGTTTTTAATGAATAAGCACATTTTAGAGTCTCTAGAATACGATCTAACTATTTTTGCGATGATGTGTGTGTGTGTGTGTGTGTGTGTGTGTGTGTATGTGTGTGACGATTTTTTCTCCGTTGATAACACCAACACTACAGTTCTAAAAATTATAATACTTTCGTATTCCTCTTCGTTACATCCATATGAAGAGCTCATTTGAAGATTTTAACAGTTTTTCTTGAATAAACGCTGTTTAATATAATTTTTTCACAGTTAACATTATTATTAATATTAAAGAATATTTTATTCTTTATACCGTTTGATTACATTTTATACTTCACATTCAATAGATATTGAGTTAAAAAAATATAAAGAAAATAAATATAATTAAAAATATGTGATGTGGCCAGCACATTACCTTCCGTCAGTTCTATGTACTTTATAAAAATTCTAACAGACAGTTTCTTGCGAAAGATTCTATATTTACAGTACTTTACCTTCCCTCAGTTCTATGTATTTTGTGCAAATTCCATACAGAGTTTCTTAGAATATGTTGATATGTTTGTTCCTACAGACTTCGGACGCATACATGAACGCATGTGCGGACTGTCATCCACTGGTCTATGTTATGTACCATTTGTCAGTACATTCGCATCACAAATTTTGCGCGTTTCCAGGAAAATATCGAAGCATAACCTGTGATTGTTTATCTGTTTTCATAATTAGTGATTTAAAATTTGAATCTGATCCAGAATTATTGTTATCTGATTCATCTGATGAAGAAATGGATTTGATATTTGTCCAACCTCGAATGAAAACAACAATTATTATTTATTAATAATAGGTTCACACAACATACTATCATGCATTTATAACAAAGTATACGATGAAGAAGATAAATTTATACTACTTATTCTGATACATTTATAACAGCACGTTTCAATTGTTTTAAAGGTGTATATATATATATATATATATATATATATATATATATATATATATACATATATATATATATATATATATATATATATATATATATATATACATATATATATATATATATATATATATATATATATATATAATATATTCATTATTCTATTTATTGGAGAGTTAATATATTATTAGTATTACAAAATGGTACCTGAAATAAATTATTTGATCGTGTGTTTCTGTATGAAGTGTAAATGTTGAAATAAGGAATAATACTAATCGAAAACAACTGATTATTAAATATTTTATGCAGAGTAAGCATGTCATTCTGTGTTCTTCTATTTTCTAAGGAAGTTATATTGAAGTATTTCAGTTTTATTACATAATTAGAATGATCTACATTAATTTTTTTTATAATATATATATATATATATATATATATATATATATATATATATATATATATATATTTTACACAATTAATTTTACATTTTTAGTATACATTGGATTCCAAATAGTAGAGATATATTTCAATTTGGAACAAACTAATGAATTAAATAAACATATTAAGGTCTCTGGAGCATTAAAATGCTTGCAGCTTCGTAATATAAAATTCAATTTACCATCATATGTGATACCTAAATCTTTGGTAACATCTTTGTTCTCTAAAACATTAATTAATACAGTACTTTTGAAACGCGTTTTAATCATTTTGCAACTTCATGGAATCGAATTCTGTTCTAATAATGTCCATATGTGAGCTAAGAAATTCTGTAAATGGGGTCAATTTTGAACTGACAGATATTATATAGCAGAAACCAAGTTGCTCTTCAATTATTACACTTTTTAAGGATATGCTGAGGTTGTTAGTAATATGATAAATAATTAAAATTTGTTTTTAGATAATTTATTGACTGATATTTTTTCTGCAGAAGAGACAGAGATGATATAACAAGTCCGTTGTTGATTCCAACACAAAGTTTCTTGTCAAAAACATGATACCTGAATGAGTACATGAACAAGACATGCGCACAAATGGGGTCATGAATGCGGACATGAAGGAATCCAAAAAGTCGTTTAGCAACAAACCTATAATGTATCTAGAATTTCCTGTTAGCTAAAAGTAAACATATTGGCGCAAACAATGATCCAATTTAGTTTATCCCATTAGTGCATGAAGCTGTCTTTTGTTTATTATTAACGTCTTAATAACTGAAAACTATTTATCAGAGTAAAAAAACATATTCTCGTAAAAATTTTTTTTTTGGATTGCCAGATTTTCCAAAAAGGCATGTACATTTTAAAGGACTCTATGCACCGCGGACATTTAAGAAAAAAATCCGCTTTCAAATAAATGTTGTATATTGTTATAATAAATAATTATACACAATTATCATAATGAAACAAAATAAATACTTAAATATTAAATAATACTGTTAAAAATTATTAGAAAAACATTCGTGTTCTGATACTTGCAACTAATCCGTCTACCTCGTTGCTTCCGTCCATGCTCTTATTATGAAGTGCTATAATTTTTAGCTTATCAATGAGATTTCTTGATTTGATTTCTTTGCATTATCCAAAAATTAGAAGCCATTGTAAGGAACATCGCAGTGTTGAATAAAAATTCCGTTGAATATACGATTTGAATTTACAGCTTCTTTATCGAAATTGACATTGTCTTTTTTTGTTTCATAATTTCTGCTGACTTATCGTCGGGAGGTGTAATATAAACCACAGAAGGCTGCTGTACATTATCATCCGCCTCTAAAATCTTTAATAATTGATGCAAAAATAATCTTAACGAAAAATGTTTTTTTAGCCATTGTGCCACTGTACAAAATATCAATTATAATGGACGCAGGCAAATATTGTAATTTTATACATGAAAAACAAAATATATTTTTAAATAAAATTGGTGAAAATTAGGTGTACAGGATGTCTCATTTTCGGTGTTTTTTTTTAAATGTATCTCAGGTAATATTAATGGAGTAAAATCATTTGCACATTCCAGGGTCAACTTTTCCAGAAATGTTTAATAGTCACCACATGAATTTTCGATCTTCCTTAGTTTCTGAGCGACAGGCAAAAACTCGTTTTTCGCTCATTTTGACAATATCTCATATCTCATTTATTAAGATAGAGAAAAAATGTTTAAAAATTTATTTTACCGTTTTTTAAATAAAATAAAATGGCGTAATTAGATTTTTTGAAAACTTAATAATTCTCGAGATATAACACAAACTTATGAATTTTTAAATGTTGAAAATAGTCTCATTTTTTGCTTATTTTATAAGCTTTTCAATTATGGCACATGGGTCTCTTTTAAGATGGATCGAATCGTATATAAAAAACAGATCTCAATTTGTAGTCAGTAATGGTTTCAATTCCAGATGCATTTCTATAACTTCCAGAGTACCTCAAGGATCTCATTTAGGCCAAATGCTTTAATTTTATAGTTTTACAAAACAGTGATTTTCGTCTATACGCAGACGATTTAAAGGTCTTTAAAGTAATCGAAAATCAAAACGATTGTTGCTTACCACAAGAAGATTTTTCACATCTTTCTAGTCACTGCTGTGCAAATTATTTAACATTAAATGTAAACAAATGGTCTGTTGTTAGTTTTACTAGAAATATTAACACAATTACCTATGATTATAAATTAACAACATTTCCCTTTCAAGGAAAAACAGCATTCGCGATTTAGGTATTATTTTCGACCCTAAACTACTTCTAAATGACCATCTAGATAGTATAACAACCAAAGCGTATAAATTACTTGGTTTTGTGATATGTTCAATTAAAAATTTCAATAATATTCAGACATCAATTATGTTATACACTTCCATCGGTAGGTCACAATTAGAATATGCCACAGTTATATGGAACTCTCAATATGGTAATTACAAATCTAGAATTGAATCCATTCAAAAAAAATTATCAATATGCTCTGTTATAAATTTAATATAACGTACACTTTACGAAGAGATCTTATCCAGTTTCAATGTGGAAACACTCGTATAAAGAAGAATAAATGCTGATATGATATTACTCCACAAAATACTGAACAATTTTATTAATACGGAATTATTCATTGAAAATGTTTATTTTTGTGTTCCAAATAAAACAACAAAAAACAATAGCTTCTATATTCCTTTAATCAAATCTAATTCTTATAAAAACTCTCGGTTAATAAAAGCTTTGGCAACTTACAACAATCATTACTAGCATTTGGACTTCTTTAATTATTTAACTTTAAGTCAAGCTAAAAGTTTACTTAGGAATTACATTTTATGAAACACTTTTATTTATCACTACATTTGTTATTTATTTTTCTTCTTTTTTTTGTCATTTCATTAACATAAATGTTTGCATTATCTTAATTGTATAATAATTGCAATATTGTAAATGTTGCTAACTAATTCTTAATATGTGGAAGCTCATTATTGGGTAACCGTCAGCTTCCCTTAATGTAAATAAATAAAATAAATATATCAAATTAAAAAATACGAATTCAACTATATGTTTGAATTGAATTTTTATTTAAAAAATAAATTAGAAAAACATAAAAAAAATTAGGAATAATTAACCTAGTAAGTCATATCAGATAGGCTGTGATAACAAATTGATCATTTCTTTAAAACAATTAAAGAATTAACTTAAATATTGCTCCATATTATCGCAACTGTTTTCACAGTTTGCCTGATACCTTAGCCTTAGCAGGATAATTATTCATAATTTTTTCTAACGTTTTTGTAATGTATGTCTTCAATAAAAAGGCACTTCAAGTATATCGCTGAATTCGTAAGTTTAGGTAGATTCAAAGTATGTAAAAATATATATTGTCCCATTTAAAATATGCGAGTTAATGCCACTTCCGGTTAAACCGGAAGAGCTATCATCATGCCAAATACTATTATTTGGAAGCCCCTAAGCGTAATTTACAAATATGTCAAGAAAATTAAAAAATAATTTTAACTAAAAAATATATTTTAGTTATGTATAACACTGAATTTTTTTATTACAATATATATTTTTTGAAGACTTTATGAATTTTAACTGGTATTTAACTATTTAATACTATTAACACATACGTTAATATAAATTAAAGGTACATTAATTGCAATTAAATAATATCGGGGATTAAATCTATGTATTTTCAATGAAGTAGATAGTAGATAGTTGAAATTTGAGGGAATATGAATGTATTTTTATCTTTTTCTGTTTATAAATCAAAGAAACATTAAAATGTATGAGATTGGGGATTTCTAAGCCTATATTTTTTAAGAAAGCATATACTTTATATGTGTACGTGAAGGTTTTATTCAACGACTTTAGTTGCTAACGGTTGTTTGCTGTACATCAAAGGTTGGTATTATCTGATAATCCGAATAACGACGTATACATGCAAACAAATATTCACTTCTTTACAGTATTACTCTCATAAATGGAAATAAAATCAAGAGTTGTTTGCATGCATTACTTAAATTGGTAAACAAGAATATATGTCATATAAATACAAAGTATTCATGTCAAAGTCTTGACAAACATGTAATCTTTACAACTGCATTAGATAATCATTTCATTACAAATTTGAAATATTGGGATTATAGTTCAGTCCTTGATCTGTGTAATAACTTTTATTTATCATTGCAATAAAACCAATAACGGGAAAACTCAAATGCAAGAAAAAACATGAGTCATTTTTGTATCCAGAGCGGTTAGCTGAAAGTTACTTATAGTTATATGGAAACCGCATTTTGATATTTTATTGAGTATCATGAAGTAAATCCAGTTAGTTACAGTTATGTAAATATCTAACCATGGTATGGAGTATATAGATGGCAACGATATTTCGATAAAAAAATATATCAATACATTAATATATATATGCGATATATCGTTACTATAGAATATAAATTCGCAAACATACCATAAACATTTTTTAAACTGTAACCAGCATTCTACCAAGTAACCATTATAATTTTTTCTTTAGTAAACATCTTTAAAATGTCATGACAAGTTCGTCTGACATTGACAACTTTGACAACCTATAGCCGCTTTCTTTTTATTAAGAAGATCAACTCCGTGTAACACACATCTACCCCAGATTGTTCTTTTTAAAAGGGGATAAATGATCTTGTACTACCCATTTCCTTCGTCCCCGCCCCCGCGAAGCACCACGTTCGAAACAGGATCATGTAGATCCTGAACTGATCCCGAATGTCAATGTCACGTCAATATGACTGACTGCTATGTATTTTGTCTTTTTTGTAAGTATTTGATATTAAAATGACATGAATAGGAGAAATTAATTAGTTTGAAACGTTATACCATGTTTCATTGCCATAAGAAATAAATCCATATTTAAATACTCAAAGGTAAAAGAATTTAATATGTCAAAATCAAATCACATATACAACAGACTATAACCAGAAGCAAATTCAGCATATTATGATATTATAAATATAATGGTAGATATATTTTTATCTTCTACTTCTTATGTAAAAAAATATACCGTTCTTTTTAGGAGTAGTTCAGTTCAGTTCAGTACGAGGTAAGATCAGTTCATTTTCCCCCTAAAAAGAAAGCGCCTTATGTTGCATTTTATCTGGAACGATGTATGTGTAACTAGTATCCATAGTAATACATTAATAGCAGATTAGAAAATGTTGCATCTTAGTTGAAACTATGGTTTTATACAAAGACTTTTAAATAACTCCGTTAGACTCTGCGTGATAGCGTTTGTTTGAAGCAGAAACTTAAAGTAATGGGGCAAGGGGTATGGATCCCAGTTTGTAGTGCGGATTGCATAAACTACGAATGTAAACAATATTGACAGCTGTTATAATTTTAATTTTGAAGGAAAAGAAATATGTTATTATTTATAACTAGATTCCTGAATAGATTTCACATCAGGAAAATTAAACATGGTTGGAACTGCATCTTTTCTCAGGCAATTTCCAACGAAATAAGGTGTGAAATGTTTTGAGAATATAAGGCACGAGCAGTTATGTGTGTTTGTTGGTTTTGACAAATGTGATAATTTTTCATTGAAAATTTAAAGATTTTCTAAGTTCATGTGGTTTATTTTTCACCAGGGGGGCAATTCTTGAAAAGTGAAATATCAGTGAGATTTGACAGAAGTGAGAAAAAACGTCACGTGACTTACATGTCACGTAGTGAGATCATTTCTTTAATTCTTGAAATAATTTTGTCGTCTCACTACTTCACATTTCATCTCACTACGTGAAACTTATCTCCCCTTTTTGGTTGTGAGAATCAATGACACTCGCTAATGTTAAAAAGAAATTTGCTTAATACTAAATTATATTAACTAATATTATAAATAAAATTATTACAAATATCATGGTTGACGAAAGAGAAGTAGCTGCTGCTTTAAAGCATTTGGAAAATACAGAAATTACATTTCGAACCAAATTTTTGAAATATTATTTCGGCTGAATAAAAATTTAGTGGATCGCTTGGGTGACAATTTAAACCAACCAACCAAGTCATAGATCAGCATTAGGGATTCCAACAAAAAAATTAACTACTTTACGTTTTTAGGTTTGTGGGTATTCAGCTTGGTGTGGGAAATGACATACATTTAGCTATTATAACTACAGCCCGAATTAAGTAATTTACATATACTTATACAATACAAATACGTTTATACCTAGGAAGACACATTTTATTTGTAGTTGTTCGATTACGGCAATAATAATAAATAGTTAATATAGAAAATTTAGCTATATGTTAGTCACTCGTAAGCATAGGGGCGAAGAAAATTTGGCCCGCGTGCTGCCTAACACAGACCATTACACTACGGACTACGGAGACCTACGGACTCAAAATTCAATCTAGAAAAAGTAGTTGCGTATGGCAACATTATCAATACCAGCTACAATGAAAATAAGATTATCACGGTAAATATGTAAAGGTAATCAAAGAACTGTACAATGTAGTACACTCAGTGTCAAAAATCACACTTTTATGTCAAATTTTTCACTTGCTAAATCATGGCCATTTAGATAGGTGAAATAAATCTCACTTTGTTTCGGGAATTAAAAAAGTGAGAAAATATAAAATGAGATGAGAGTGAGATGAAATTTTATGTCACCTTGTGAGAAAATTTTCATATTTCAAGAATCGGTATCCAGGAGTGTGGAATTTTTTTTACTGGGGAAAATAAACCACATAGAATTGGAAAATAATGAAATTTGGAATAAAAAATTATGACATTTAACATCTATGTGTGTACATAATTTCTAGTTTTCATTCTGACATGGGCTCCTATATCCGCTTGTCAAGGCTAACAAAGTCACATGATTGCTCGCGCCCCATTCTGTAAAGCTTGGATGGAATACAGTTTTCCCTTTGAATAGCTTATATCTTATATCCATTGATTTTTTCTGCCCTGTTTGACTGGAAATCTGTAAAATATGATCTGATCTGCTGTCAATATGTCTTGTGGAATTTTTGCTAGATAGATTCACAAATATAATAATTACAATCTCGAAAATCAGTTAAACCTACACATTAAATCACAAAATATGGTCGGCTAATAACATTGAATTATAAACTTATAACTCAACAGTTTAATGAGAGAAAGAAGTTATAAATAAAATTAGTTATCTATTATATAAATAATAATAAAATAATTCAACAAGAGACATAAATAGACACTACTCAAAATTTTGAATTTCTGGCACATAAATAGATAGGTGCAATATCTCAGTTTTAATTACGTATTAGCCAAAATAATCATAAAATACAAGTGCATAAAAACATAAGAATTTCTTGAAGTAGTTAGTTATGTATCAAAGAAAGTTTGGCTTCGTTGGTCGATTTAAAAATGACTCACATTCGTACAAAGTTCATAAATAACATTCTGTCACACTATCTTTCATTTTCTTATTACCTCTATTTCATAACCTGAAACTATATTAAGTAAGTTCTATATTAAAAGAATAAACTACTATCAACATTTATCACTCGTGATAAATCTCTGAAACAATAAAAGCTCAAATCTTCTGTAATAACATCATCATTACTTCGATTTAAAATTTAATAAAGTCCGTCCTCCGCTATTATTTTCTTTTAAAACATGGCGAGGCGTGAAAAATCTCATATATCTTTTGTCGCTAGGTAACAGCAGAGCGTTTTCTCAGAGGCTACTAGATCCTCCATCTATATTGAAATGCGATCGCTGTCCGCATCATCAGCTTTGATTCCGGACAAATTCCGGATGATCCGGACAAGCGGCGTTAAAATTTCTATTTTATTTTTCTTGAGAATTCCAACTGTGTCGCGTTGTTTGACAATGAATGCGATGCGAATATTTGAATGTGTTGAGTGTTTTGTTGAATCTAGAGATTTTGTGAAATGTTTTTTGGAATTTTCTTTGTATGTATTCTCTTGTTACGAGCTGGATTCTTTTTTATGTTAGCAGGAAGGAATTTGTATGCAACTCTACAATGGAGGATAAGGATTCTGAATCCAGTGTGAAAGTTTTATTTTAATATTATTAAGTCTTTTTCTGAAACCCTGGGCTGCAGAAATGTATACAAATTTGAATATTTCTTGAAGAGGTTTTTATATTTTGAATGAATAAGAAGTGAGTCCCGAAAAATATAATCAAACTACAGTAGAGTAGAGCCGCGATAATCTTTATATCTTTATTGGAATGTAAATCCAATAGTAATCACTAATCGAAACAAAATTTTATTACAAACCATTAAAAAAGGATTCAACTTTTCGACTTATTTAATTTCACCAAAAACGTTAAAAAATCTGATGTGGTCAGCATATAACCTCCCGCAAATCCCATGTTTAAAATAGCAATGAACTTTAAGTAAAGTGTCACTTCCAGTTAATCGTTTGTTCCTATAAATAGAATTCTGTAATACGAAATTTTGGATTTATTAATTTTTACGAAAATCCGCTAAGAGCTGCAAATTAAGTACCATTTCCGGTTTATTATATATAGTCAAAATCTTACATGTTATTTCCAATTATATACGAGTTTTACATATTAAATTTGAGAAGTTTTGGATCATATTTTAATATATTTTTACAAGGAAATCTGGTTTAAAGCTTCGAGTAAAGTAACACTAACCGTTTATCAAAAGTCTTAAATATTAAGTTTGAAAGGTTTTAGACTATATAAATATATAATGTTTCATGAAATTCTGTTCAGAGCTTCAGGTAAAGTAACACTACTGGTTTATCGATTTTAGGCAAAATCTAATATGTTGTCTCCCTTGATATAGAAGTCTTAAATACTAAAATTGAAAATTTTGGTTAATATTTTAAAACAGTTTTTCATTAAAAACTGTTATCGGCTCCAAGTAAAGTATCTCGTTCGGTTGTCCAATATTACTCAAAATCCAATCAACTCTTTATATAAATGCAGAAAGCTTAAATATGGAAAATAGGATATACGAGTTATCGTGGAGGATAAAATCGTGACGCATGCAGACACACGGACATAATTGTAAAATAGTAAAAACGTGTTGTGGGGACCTTAATTCATGCTTATTCCCTGAAAACTCACTATCGAATCTTTGGACCGAAAACATTACCTCTTTACCTACAGTATGACGGGAGGTAAAGAGTAAATATAAGTAAATTTCTTGTCTTTGGTAAAATTATGTGTGAAGTGGACAAATACTGGACAACTTGAACAAGCAGCATTTAGTTAAAAAAAATAGTATATCTTCTTCAGGATAAGTAATATCGTAGAGATTAAAATATAAAAACATGTTCACATAGTTAAATACATACGTTTACACATTATTCTACAGACGTAGTTACAAATATTTGCAAAAGCACACATAGGTATTTTTTGCTCTTAAAGTCGCAAAATATTTTTTCTACTCCCACTTAAAAGACTTATCATTTCTTCACAATCTTCGGAATGGATTTGTAGGCAATACTAGTTAACTGAACGGATATAATTTTATATCCATTGTAGGATGGATATGAAATCCACGAATCACAAATCTCGAAGTCGTATAACCTAGGCAACTATCTATTCATTTATTACAAGATTAAGAAGAAGAACGATACAAATATCACATTTAACATTTCATTGTTATCATATATATAAATTTAATGCACTTATTTCATTTACACCCTGTAAATGAAATAAGTGCATTAAATTTAACCAGTAATATAACTCATCGAGAGCAACAATATTTCTTAATAACTTTTTCTCGAAGTCGCATATTTTTTTAGCATTTTTACCACCCCGTAAATTGACGAGTCGTTCCAAATATTTTTGTGATAATTGAATGCAGTAGCAATAGCCATGAAAAATTTTGTTTTAGCAATTTACAGTCCTGTCAATTGTTGCAATTAAATTTTGACATTAATAATAAACTTGTTTATAAGGTAAAATTCTGTCAAAATGCGAGTACACGGACATTGAAATTACTTACCTATGGTTTGTTTTTAATTTTTTACTCGTATCTGTACTACATTTTACTTGACATCACGGTTGACATAAAGACAGTGTCATGGAGTTGCCAACGCATTTACACAGAGCGTTTCCAAATCATCACCAAATCATTCTATTCTTAATATTCGCACATTTGTTAATCTTTTACATCTTTATCACAATACAGAGTGTCATATATGACAATTTTTAAAAAAGCAACAGTTGTATCCATACCATGTGCAAAAAGATCAATGTTTTCAGCACATAACAGACTTCAATTTTGGGAATGGCTCATAATGTTCATTCATGAGACTGAATTTACTTGGGAAGGTGTATTTATTATGCACAATACACATCTCGACAGACGAAAATGCTGTAAATTTTTTTATTAAAAAATGTTTCGGGCGGGAACAATAAATGGACGACTAATTATTGGTACTCATGTACCTCTCTTAAATGGACAAAAGTTTGTACTTACATTTTTTGAATAACGAATTTAAACTATTATGATTTGTCGACGATAAATAATTATCTCATAACCTAATAACTATGCTTTTGCTCGTCCTCTAGTTACCCCGCCCCTCCTTGTCTTCCTCTATTCACACTATTGACAGGTGGATTAAAAGCCTGTTTTAATACACAACTTTATAATTTTCTTATCCAAAATTTAAATTTATTTATTTTAAAAATTGTATTGTTACGTATTAATTAATAATAATGTTACGAGTATTTCCCTTGAGTCGTTTATTAATTACTGTGACTGTAAGTGTAACCGATAACCGACAATTTCAGAGCTGTTTGTATCCCACTTGAATGGCAGTTGCCATTTGTTCTCCATGAGCGGGTAACGAAATATACATCAAATCTTTAAAGAGTTACATTACTGGTTAAAATTAATGCACTTATTTCATTTACATCCTGTATATATATATATATATATATATATATATATATATATATATATATATATATATATATATATATATATATATCGTTATTACTTTGTTGATAAATAATAGAGGAATGTGTAATTAATTATAAGTAAATCAATAACGAAAAAAAAAATGACTATACTTTTCCCGCAAATCATGATTCAAGAAATACTTGGGAAGTTTTCCGAGGATTAAAAAATATGAGGGAAATTTTTTGTTTATTTTATTTTAATAATAATAATAATAATAATAATAATAATAATAATAATAATAATAATAATAATAATAATAATAATAAAGTTTAAGTTTATATAAGTGTGTTAGTAAATGAACCATGGTCAATAATAATGTTTGCTATTATCCCGTTATCCTTCAAGAAATTGCTCGTCGTAGATACCAAACTCTTAAAATTCTAACAATTTTTCATAAGAAGATTGATCCTTATGAAAAAGATTTCTGAAGTGTCAGTACGAATTTTGAGTATGGCACAAGTCTGTATTGTTCAGAATTTGAGGTCTATGTCAGATGGTACAAATATGATTGAGCTTACTGTACATTACGTATTTTATTCGTGCTCAATTTACGTCATCACTCTCACTCCTTTTACTAGAATCTAAACTTGAACCTAGTTTAAATTATAACCTTTAGTAATTACATCGTACCTGCCTATGAATTCTCTAATCACATCTAGAATTAAGGTTGCCCTTCTATCCTACATTTAATTCAATCCTGGATGAAATTAGCCTAAACCAATTATCATATCGGGAATTTTTTGGTTAGCAATGAGGCTCACGTCCCGTTCTCGCGAGAGAAAACCTTCTTGAATGACATCGCCGCGGATTCAAATGACAATATCGTGGGGTGGAATTACGTGACTTACATGTTGGTATGCAGATGCCAGGCGACAGAGATGGAGAGCGAAGACGACCAAAGAGGTCACAAGATCGAACGAAGACTGATAGTAGAGTTTACAAAACGATTTGGATTAGGTATTTGTTTCCTTTGGTTTTATAAAAATGAATGTGTTTATTTATTTTGTTTCTATTTTGTTTGTAGACAAAATAAAGTGTTATAAAGTTAAATATAACGTAAAATATATAATCATTTGCAAATGATATCTGTCTTCCCACCAAAACTTATATTCAGGAGAATTTTATAATCGGTACATACCCAAAGAGAAGTCTAGAATCTGGTATCCTGTTTATCAGTTTGAACTTCAAAGATTTTTGCATTATTTCCATTTTCCATAAACTTCTGCTCTGTCAAAATAAATATATAAATAAATTAAAATATCTACCTGAATTTTGTACTTGAAAATTTATAAGAATCTCAAAATTCTTTTTTTAAAAACTTAATTCTTGAACGTACATTCCATTAAATGCAGTCGCATCCAAGTCAATCATAATTTATAATATCAAATTATTATATGAAAGAGTTTATACACAGTCTAGAACACCATCTGACCATGGAGTCCAAATAATTAGTATTAAGAGTTTCTATTGATTGCTTTTTTCCACTTTTTTCAAGTCTTTCGTCTACAGATTTATTTCAACTTCATCCATCCATCTGTCCTTTGGTCTACAATAATTTGTCTTTTTCCTTTGTTTCCACCTATAATGTTCTGTGTTAGCTTTCCTTCTCAAAGACTTTTCATGTGTCTGATCCAGCTTATTCTTTGCATTTTATCTTTGTGGTTTGGTTATGTGATTCACCAAAACTTTATTACTTCTCACTGTTTGTTTTTCTATTATTTGATGCCTTCGTTAATTCTCAACTACTTGACACTTGATTCAATATCTCAAAAACATAACTGTTTTTATGCTACAAGTGAATAATAGTTATTTAAGCAATAAGGAATGAAAGTACGTCTTAATTTCGAGTATGTTAAGATGTGTACAACAGTACATTCCGTGTTGCTTATTTTATTTTTCGCGTTACCGACGAATTAAGTTTAAATATTCATAAAATACGGCCTGTTTGACATTCGTCAAAAGAATTATTTGTATGTTATTCTTTTTTTTTAATACAAGTTACCTATGTTTGTTGCTGTTACTGAAATGACATTTATAACTTATTTAGAACTCCCTAAAGTATATCTTTATGCCCAACTTGAACGTTATATAATGAAAATTGAATATAGATGAAGCTGCAAGAATTGCTCCATCGAATTTATTATTATTTATTTATTACTTTACTGTTATTATTTTCCTAGAAATGTAAGTGAAAATATTTAGTTGCGTCTTCAAGGAAAAATAGTAAATAAATGTTGTTGTCCACTGACCCCTTACAAGTTTTGTAATTATGGATGAAGTACGAGCCCAAACTCATATTAGTGGGGCCGGTTTATATTTTCAACAAATTATAAAATTTACACAAATGGTTAGAAAATTCTAGAACATTCTTTCGGCTACTTTAAATATAGACTTAAAACGTAAAAAAATGTGGGCCGAATGACTAGTAATAATAGTTCGACTGGTATTTTCTAGTCCAGATTTAGCTTCTACCAAGACCCTTTACATTTGGCACAATGAAAAAATTCAGTGCGTACAGTACAACCAGAGCTGGGTATACTCGAGTACATTTACTCGAAAGTACTGTTTAAAGTACAAGTTTTGTACTCTGTACTCGTACGCGAGTACATTTTAAAATCTGTTACTTTTACTTGTACTCGCGATATTTCATCTAAAGACTCGTACTCAATACTCTAAAAAGTACTTAGAATACATGAAAAGTACTCTGAGTACTTATAAATACTGTGAGTATTTCTGAATACTTAAGAGTACTTTAAATTAATATTTTAAATTATTATTTGTATACGAGTACAACGAACATGCTTGAACACCAGGTAATCGTTCATAAAAGATCAAATCTGTGTACCATAAATTTTTGCAGGTTCATCATTCTATTACCAAATGTAAAACAGAAT
This sequence comes from Harpalus rubripes, assembly GCA_963082715.1. Classification (NCBI taxonomy): domain Eukaryota; kingdom Metazoa; phylum Arthropoda; class Insecta; order Coleoptera; family Carabidae; genus Harpalus; species Harpalus rubripes. Next base: position 37,917,620 of record OY720457.1, on the reverse strand, counting down.
GCAATTTATATATTTTTCTACTATCGGTTAGAAATGTCTTTAATTGCCATGTTCATTTGAGTTGATTAATGTAAATTTTCACACCAGTGCGGAAATTTAAATTACTAACGATACTTTATTTATTGACTGATAAATGTTAAATTTAAAAAATTTTATTTGAAAAATACTTTTTAGAAACGGTAACAGAAAAAATATTGTGTGCAGTAAGTAGGTAAAGTACTTTTTCTTACATACTGCACAAGCAAATAGCTGTTCTATTATTTCTTGAAGAACATACGTTTTATAATTACATACTTAAATATTTTAAGTTGGAAACAGATACATACACGATATTCCTTTAAATATTTATTAGTAAAAGAGTGGTGACATATTTCAAAAAAGCTAATCTACATAATTTCCGAATAAAAATGGTATCCTAATACTAAATGATCAGATTCACTATCTCACTATAGATTCTTTAATCACGACGATCGCCCAACTTTAGACAAGGCTACAGCTTAAACGGTGCAACCGATTTTCATGAAAGTTGTAACAAACTGTAGGAAATGATTGGCTTCAGGGCCCTTCTAATGGGACGAATTTCTGTAGGATGCATAGTTTTCGAGTAAAAAATTATTAAACGTAAAATGAAACAGTGGACCGTAGACTACATGTAAAATTTAGAAGATAAAAATGCTGTCATGTGTAACATTTGGCATGATGTCAATGTCAATAATGACAAATTATGAATGTCGTATGGGTTGTCGACCATTTCAATGCTAAATATAAATAAATATATTGTGTAAAATTGAAGAAAAGAATATGTATTAAACGAGGTAGGTATACGTAATGAATTTAAGCAATATTTAATGTTAATTTAGATTTTATTTTGTAAATAGATTTTACGAAATGTCACAAGTTACTAAAAACTACGAAAACGTTGATAAAGACTAGAAGAGTTTCACAATCAAACGAAGAATACATGTATAAAATTAAAAAGATAAATACTGTCTTCTGTCACATTTGAAATGTTAATGACAAATTTAAACTACAGAAAATAGGCAGTTTAAAATTGAAGAAAGAATGTAAGAATTAAACGACGTAAGGTACGCTATGAATGAAAGATATGTTTATTCTTATTTTCTAATTTATTTTGTAAATAGATTGTTGAAAATGTTCGAAGTTATTAAACGACGAAATGGACGAGAAATGTAAGAAAAACGTCAACGACAAGAAAGACTGGGAGGACAATGTACAGTGTACAAAGAGAATGTCAAGGATTGTTTTCTGTGCCGGTCAGTTTATTAATTTAAGATATGTTTAGTTATATTTTATTTTGTAAATAGATTTTACAAAACTGACAAAAAGAAACTGGTAGTTTTTGGGTTGGCGGTTCAGCGTATTTTATTCGCACGGCTTTACCCGTACGTTCTAAACCTAAACCGTACACAAATAACGGAGTGTGTGAGGCTCTTTAGAGCAGATTGCATGGGCAGTTTGGGTTAGCAGTTTGGGTTGCGTGGGCATGTTGCGTGGGTGGCTTGGTTGGACATGTTGCGTGGGCAGTTTCGGAGGACGCATTGCGTGGGTAGTTTGGGTGAGCATGTTGCGTGGGTAGTTTAGGTGGGCATGTTGCGTGGGTAGTTTGGGTGGGCATGTTGTGATAACATCCTAATACTAAATGATCAGATTCACTATCTCACTATAGATTCTTTAATCACGACGATCGCCCAACTTTAGACAAGGCTACAGCTTAAACGGTGCAACCGATTTTCATGAAAGTTGTAACAAACTGTAGGAAATGATTGGCTTCAGGGCCCTTCTAATGGGACGAATTTCTGTAGGATGCATAGTTTTCGAGTAAAAAATTATTAAACGTAAAATGAAACAGTGGACCGTAGACTACATGTAAAATTTAGAAGATAAAAATGCTGTCATGTGTAACATTTGGCATGATGTCAATGTCAATAATGACAAATTATGAATGTCGTATGGGTTGTCGACCATTTCAATGCTAAATATAAATAAATATATTGTGTAAAATTGAAGAAAAGAATATGTATTAAACGAGGTAGGTATACGTAATGAATTTAAGCAATATTTAATGTTAATTTAGATTTTATTTTGTAAATAGATTTTACGAAATGTCACAAGTTACTAAAAACTACGAAAACGTTGATAAAGACTAGAAGAGTTTCACAATCAAACGAAGAATACATGTATAAAATTAAAAAGATAAATACTGTCTTCTGTCACATTTGAAATGTTAATGACAAATTTAAACTACAGAAAATAGGCAGTTTAAAATTGAAGAAAGAATGTAAGAATTAAACGACGTAAGGTACGCTATGAATGAAAGATATGTTTATTCTTATTTTCTAATTTATTTTGTAAATAGATTGTTGAAAATGTTCGAAGTTATTAAACGACGAAATGGACGAGAAATGTAAGAAAAACGTCAACGACAAGAAAGACTGGGAGGACAATGTACAGTGTACAAAGAGAATGTCAAGGATTGTTTTCTGTGCCGGTCAGTTTATTAATTTAAGATATGTTTAGTTATATTTTATTTTGTAAATAGATTTTACAAAACTGACAAAAAGAAACTGGTAGTTTTTGGGTTGGCGGTTCAGCGTATTTTATTCGCACGGCTTTACCCGTACGTTCTAAACCTAAACCGTACACAAATAACGGAGTGTGTGAGGCTCTTTAGAGCAGATTGCATGGGCAGTTTGGGTTAGCAGTTTGGGTTGCGTGGGCATGTTGCGTGGGTGGCTTGGTTGGACATGTTGCGTGGGCAGTTTCGGTGGACGCATTGCGTGGGTAGTTTGGGTGAGCATGTTGCGTGGGTAGTTTAGGTGGGCATGTTGCGTGGGTAGTTTGGGTGGGCATGTTGTGATAACATCCTTAATACTAAACGATTAGATTCACTATCTATAGTTATATATATTCTTTAATCACGACGATCGCCCAACTTTAGACAAGGCTACAGCTTAAACGGTGCGACCGATTTTCATGAAAGTTGTACCAAGTTGTAGGAAATGATTGGCTTCAGGGCCCTTCTAATGGGACGAATTTCTGTAGGATGCATAGTTTTCGAGTAAAAAATTATTAAACGTAAAATAAAACAATGGATCGTAGAATACATGTAAAAATTTAGAAGATAAAAATGCTGTCATGTGTAAAATTTGGCATGATGTCAATGTCAATAATGACAAATTATGAATGTCGTATGGGTTGTCGACCATTTCAATGCTAAATATAAATAAATATATTGTGTAAAATTGAAGAAAAGAATATGAATTAAACGAGGTAGGTATACGTAATGAATTTAAGCAATATTTATTGTTAATTTAGATTTTATTTTGTAAATAGATTTTACTTTTACGAAATGTCAGAAGTTACTAAAAACTACGAAAACGTTGATAAAGACTAGAAGAGTTTCACAATCGAACGAAGAATACATGTGTAAAATTAAAAAGATAAATACTGTCTTCTGTCACATATGATATGTTAATGACAAACTACAGAAAATAATCGGTTTAAAATTGAAGAAAAGAACGTGAGAATTAAACGACGTAAGGTACGCTATGAAAGTAAGATATGTTTATTCTTATTTTATAAATTATTTTGTAAATAGATTGTTGAAAATGTTCGAGGTTATTAAACGACGAAATGGACGAGAAATGTAGGAACAAAAACAATAGGTCACAGTAACGATCACAGTTTTCATTGAAAAATTTAAGAAGATAAACGCGTCATGTCATATGGTATGTCAATGTCAACGATTACATATTATCGGTTTTCATCCTTCTAAATGCAAAAAAATGCTTAAATAATATGTGAAATTGAAGAAAAGATTATGCATTAAACGAGGTAGGTATATAAAATGATTTTAATTGTTTTAATTGTTTTATATTAATGTATTATATATTTTATTTTGTAATTAGAATTTTGGAAAATGAATAAGGAAACTCGACGAAAAGGATAAGAAGAGCAGGAATCGGTCGAAGATTATACACACAAAATTAAAAACAAACATTGTCATTTGTCATATTTGATATGTTAATGACAAAAAATTATGAATGTCGTACCGGTTGTTCTTTTCAATACTAAAAATATTTAACTATGTAAAATTGAAGAAAAGAATGTAGGTAGGTATATATTAAAAAGCACTGTAAACGTGGAAGAAGAATTGCAAAAATATGGGTATACCTTTGGAAGTTCAAACAATTTACAGTTTATGCTTTGCAGATGATCAAATACTTATTGCACAAGACTACAATGATAGTGAATACATGATACGAAAATTTATAGAAGAACACCGTAGCTGAGGTCTAGAAATAAACATACAGCGAATGCGTAATGAGAGGCTTCCTAAACAAATACTACAGTAAACATCTACCGGCAAAAATAAAAGAGACCTAGAAGAAGTTGGGTAGCAGGAGTCCAAGAAGGAATAAGAGAGAGAGAGAGAGAGAGAGAGAGGGAATTAAATGAAGATATATGGCAAGATAGAGAGCAGTGGAGAAATGGCATCGGAAGACATCGTAGAACGAAGTATATGTAATGATTTTAAGTCATGTTTATTGTTAATTTATATATTTTATTTTGTAAATAGATTTAACAAAATGTCAGGCTGAGAAAGACATACGCGTTAGTTAGTTGTTCTTCATCGAATCCAGCCAGAAATGTGTTACTCATTGGATACACCAAAAATCCTACAGGAAAATCATGTCCTAATGTTTGAAACAAGACAATTCAATAATTTTAGATGGTATGTTTTAATCTGTTCTTTTTTGCAATTCATTTTCTTACATTACGTTTAAAATTATTTCACATTAAACAAAATTCAATAAATAAATAAATATATATTAACGGCATATTACCGATTGCTGGGTGTGCCAATCTGCTTTGTACGTAGATATCGGTAATGATGATGACATATTTGTACCGTGCGTGCGTTTACCAGGCGTCACCTCACGGGCACTCATTGCTGGCGTGGAGAGTGCACCATAATTCAATATCTATCTTAAAACGGTACAGATTTTAATCTGCATTTCATTTTGTTATATTACGTTCAGAATTATCTATTTTAAAATTCTTTTATTGCCAATTAGTAAAAAATCTTTATAATTACATAGGGCCATAAAACGTTGTTAGCTGATCATATGCACAATGTAACCGTGGATACGTATCAAAAGTACAATGGAAAAGAAGTCTTGTCAAAGTTAACAATGTGATTAAAGTTAACAATATTTTATGCAACTGGGCCATAATCATACAGCATAAGCCACAAAAGTAATCTTGTATACCTATGAGTCTTGCATTTTTCCCCTTTAATAACAATCCAAACATTATTAATGTAATGTAACTACTTACTTTTCTACATTTTGTAACTAATTGTTTACTTTGGAATTAAAATATCACATTTTTGAGTTTTGTTTGAACTATTTTTACCTTTAAATTTAGTATTGTGTACTCATAGACGTGTTATTAATATTATGTTTATGCAGTGTGTTCAAAAAAAATCCTAACTCAGAGTAGGCTATGAACAGAGAAACGTGTGTCTGATCAATATTCAATTCTAAAGTCAAGTTGTCAAAGGATACAGTTTATCGACATTCGCCGTTTTCTAATTTGAAAAGCTTTGATTTCTTTGCAAAACATTTTTGACAATATTTTAAGTCAAATTAAAATTTAATTAATTGACATACGTCTCTTTGTACATAGCCTACTCGGAATTTTTTGAACACACTGTATTTATCCTGTAATTAAGACATTTTGTCCTGTTTGCTCGCATAAAACGCGCAGCATTTGTTCATTTCAATATATGTTTTTATCAGTTCCTACCAATCACTTTGTATACATAAGCATTTAACATGGTAAAACAGTTTTCCGTAACGCGTTGCCCCCCAAATTATTATAGAAAAAAATTATTCAAATAAAAGTTGTAGACCATAAAATTCTACTTTCATATTAATAAACAAAATCCATTTCCTATGTTTAGTAACTCTAGAAATTAAATATGAAAATTTTAGTTTAATAGCACTAGCCATGGAATTAAAACAAACAGACAAACAAATGATTGATGTTTTAACAGTCAAATATTGATACTTTTAATCACATAAAAAATTACATTTGTTATGTTGTTTGTTTTAATTTTATGGCTATCACTATTTTTGACGTGATTTTCGATATTTTCATTTGCAATTTCTGCCCTTACAAAGCATGCACAATTAAATTGTTTCTTGATTCAAATGCAGAATTTCATGATCTACAACTTTTATTTGAAGTATTTTTTCAAAAATAATTTGGAAAGCAACGCGCGAGGTAAAACTGTTTTTCCATGTTAAATGCCTATGTAACGGATTTGGAGTGCCACCTGGTATGTAGGTATGTCGAAAAATTATATTTAACTGCATTTTTACCTTCCGTCACCTTTAGATAAAGAAGGTATTGTCTTTGGTCAAAAAATTCGGTGGTGAGTTTTTGATGAATAAGCACGTTTTAGGGTCCCTAGAATACGATTTTACTATTTTTACGATGATGTCTGTATGTGTGTGTGTGTGTGTGTGTGTGTGTATGTGTGTGTGTGTGTGTGTGTATGTATGTGTGTGTGTGTGTGTGTGTGTGTGTGTGTGTGTGTGTGTCTGTGTGTGACAAAATTTTCTAATGCGATAACTTTAATACTACAATTCCAAAAATTATAATTCTTTCGTATTCCTCTTCGTTACATCCATGTGAAGAGCTGATTAGATTTTGGTTATAATTGGTCAACCGGAAGTACCCTCATTTGAAGATTTTAACAGTTTTTCTTGAAAAAACGATGTTAAATATCATTTTTTCACATTTAATGTTATTATAAATATTAAAGAATTATTTATTCTCTATGCGATTTGAATGCATTTTATACTTCATATTAAATGGACATAGAGTTAAAAAATTATAAAGAAATTAAATATCATATATATTAGTCAGCTTTGCTATAACTCTGGAAACAGCTGCTACATTAAGAAAATTCTGATTGAAAGGTGTCAGTGTCAAGTGCAGTTGACAGTATGTTTATGTTATAATTTTACTGGAAATATAGGATCTTTTGTTAGAAACTTTCTTTATGGAATTTGTATAAAATACATGCAACTGCCTTAAGGTAATGTAAATATAATCTTTTGCAAGGAGCTTTCTGTATGACATTTATACAAAATACATAGAACTGACGGAAGGTAATGTGCTGGCCACATCAGATTTTTTGATTATAATATGTCGTGTTTGGTATCAAATGAGAGAGGTCTAATTAAGGACTGTTAGATACATGTGTCAAAATTGCTGACACGTTCATTGGCTTTTGTTTTATGCATAAAGTTAAATCGTTTGAGAGAATTTAGGTATCTGACAAGATTGCTGGCGTTAGCACTTTGGTTTTAAATTGTGCGTAGACAGATTGGATGTACGTATAGTCCATCATAAAACACTATCGGCGGAGCCCTAGGGTAAACTCGGCGAAGCCGAGGTTAGGCTAGTCCTAATACTAAATGATCAGATTCACTATCTCACTATAGATTCTTTAATCACGACGATCGCCCAACTTTAGACAAGGCTACAGCTTAAACGGTGCAACCGATTTTCATGAAAGTTGTAACAAACTGTAGGAAATGATTGGCTTCAGGGCCCTTCTAATGGGACGAATTTCTGTAGGATGCATAGTTTTCGAGTAAAAAATTATTAAACGTAAAATGAAACAGTGGATCGTAGAATACATGTAAAAATTTAGAAGATAAAAATGCTGTCATGTGTAACATTTGGCATGATGTCAATGTCAATAATGACAAATTATGAATGTCGTATGGGTTGTCGACCATTTCAATGCTAAATATAAATAAATATATTGTGTAAAATTGAAGAAAAGAATATGTATTAAACGAGGTAGGTATACGTAATGAATTTAAGCAATATTTATTGTTAATTTAGATTTTATTTTGTAAATAGATTTTACGAAATGTCACAAGTTACTTAAAACTACGAAAACGTTGATAAAGACTAGAAGAGTTTCACAATCGAACGAAGAATACATGTATAAAATTAAAAAGATAAATACTGGCTTCTGTCACATTTGAAATGTTAATGACAAATTTAAACTACAGAAAATAGGCAGTTTAAAATTGAAGAAAGAATGTAAGAATTAAACGACGTAAGGTACGCTATGAATGAAAGATATGTTTATTCTTATTTTATAATTTATTTTGTAAATAGATTGTTGAAAATGTTCGAAATTATTAAACGACGAAATGGACGAGAAATGTAGGAAAAACGTCAACGACAAGAAAGACTGGGAGGACAATGTACAGTGTACAAAGAGAATGTCAAGGATTGTTTTCTGTGCCGGTCAGTTTATTAATTTAAGATATGTTTAGTTATATTTTATTTTGTAAATAGATTTTACAAAACTGACAAAAAGAAACTGGTAGTTTTTGGGTTGGCGGTTCAGCGTATTTTATTCGCACGGCTTTACCCGTACGTTCTATACCTAAACCGTACACAAATAACGGAGTGTGTGAGGCTCTTTAGGGCAGATTGCATGGGCAGTTTGGGTTAGCAGTTTGGGTTGCGTGGGCATGTTGCGTGAGTGGCTTGGTTGGACATGTTGCGTGGGCAGTTTCGCTGGACGCATTGCGTGGGTAGTTTGGGTGAGCATGTTGCGTGGGTAGTTTAGGTGGGCATGTTGCGTGGGTAGTTTGGGTGGGCATGTTGTGTGGGTAGTTTGGGTGGGCATGTTGCGTGGGTAGTTTGGGTGGGCATGTTGCGTGGGTAGTTTGGGTGGGCATGTTGCGTGGGCAGTTTGGGTGGGTAGTTTGGGTGGGCATGTTGCGTGGGTAGTTTGGGTGGGCATGTTGCGTGGGCAGTTTGGGTGGGCATGTTGTGTGGATAGTTTGGGTGGGCATGTTTCGTGGGTAGTTTGGGTGGGCATGTTGCGTGGGCAGTTTGGGTGGGCATGTTGCGTGGGTAGTTTGGGTGGGCATGTTGCGTGGGCAGTTTGGGTGGGCATGTTGCGTGGGTAGTTTGGGTGGGCATGTTGCGTGGGCAGTTTGGGTGGGTAGTTTGGGTGGGCATGTTGAGTGGGCAGTTTGGGTGGGCATGTTGCGTGGGTAGTTTGGGTGGGCATGTTGCGTGAGTAGTTTGGGTGGGCATGTTGCGTGGGCAGTTTGGGTGGGCATGTTGCGTGGGCAGTTTGGGTGGGCATGTTGCGTGGGTAGTTTGGGTGGGCATGTTGCGTGGGCAGTTTGCGTGGGCATGTTGCGTGGGCTGTTTGGGTGGGCAGTTTGGGTGGGCATGTTGCGTGGGCAATTTGGGTGGGCATGTTGCGTGGGCAGTTTGAGTGGGCATGTTGCGTGGGCATCATAAACCACTATCGGCGGAGCCCTAGGGAAAACTCGGCGAAGCCGAGGTTACGCTAGTCCTAATACTAAACGACCAGATTCACTATATCTCACTATAGATTCTTTAATCACGACGATCGCCCAACTTTAGACAAGGCTACAGCTTAAACGGTGCGTCCGATTTTCATGAAAGTTGTAACAAACTGTAGGAAATGATTGGCTTCAGGGCCCTTCTAATGGGACGAATTTCTGTAGGATGCATAGTTTTCGAGTAAAAAATTATTAAACGTAAAATGAAACAGTGGATCGTAGAATACATGTAAAAATTTAGAAGATAAAAATGCTGTCATGTGTAACATTTGGCATGATGTCAATGTCAATAATGACAAATTATGAATGTCGTATGGGTTGTCGACCATTTCAATGCTAAATATAAATAAATATATTGTGTAAAATTGAAGAAAAGAATATGTATTAAACGAGGTAGGTATACGTAATGAATTTAAGCAATATTTATTGTTAATTTAAATTTTATTTTGTAAATAGATTTTACGAAATGTCATAAGTTACTAAAAACTACGAAAACGTTGATAAAGACTAGAAGAGTTTCACAATCGAACGAAGAATACATGTATAAAATTAAAAAGATAAATACTCTCTTCTGTCACATTTGAAATGTTAATGACAAATTTAAACTACAGAAAATAGGCAGTTTAAAATTGAAGAAAGAATGTAAGAATTAAACGACGTAAGGTACGCTATGAATGAAAGATATGTTTATTCTTATTTTCTAATTTATTTTGTAAATAGATTGTTGAAAATGTTCGAAGTTATTAAACGACGAAATGGACGAGAAATGTAGGAAAAACGTCAACGACAAGAAAGACTGGGAGGACAATGTACAGTGTACAAAGAGAATGTCAAGGATTGTTTTCTGTGCCGGTCAGTTTATTAATTTAAGATATGTTTAGTTATATTTTATTTTGTAAATAGATTTTACAAAACTGACAAAAAGAAACTGGTAGTTTTTGGGTTGGCGGTTCAGCGTATTTTATTCGCACGGCTTTACCCGTACGTTCTAAACCTAAACCGTACACAAATAACGGAGTGTGTGAGGCTCTTTAGAGCAGATTGCATGGGCAGTTTGGGTTAGCAGTTTGGGTTGCGTGGGCATGTTGCGTGGGTGGCTTGGTTGGACATGTTGCGTGGGCAGTTTCGGTGGACGCATTGCGTGGGTAGTTTGGGTGAGCATGTTGCGTGGGTAGTTTAGGTGGGCATGTTGCGTGGGTAGTTTGGGTGGGCATGTTGTGTGGGTAGTTTGGGTGGGCATGTTGCGTGGGTAGTTTGGGTGGGCATGTTGCGTGGGTAGTTTGGGTGGGCATGTTGCGTGGGCAGTTTGGGTGGGTAGTTTGGGTGGGCATGTTGCGTGGGTAGTTTGGGTGGGCATGTTGCGTGGGCAGTTTGGGTGGGCATGTTGTGTGGGTTGTTTGGGTGGGCATGTTGCGTGGGTAGTTTGGGTGGGCATGTTGCGTGGGCAGTTTGGGTGGGCATATTGCGTGGGTAGTTTGGGTGGGCATGTTGCGTGGGCAGTTTGGGTGGGCATGTTGCGTGGGTAGTTTGGGTGGGCATGTTGCGTGGGCAGTTTGGGTGGGTAGTTTGGGTGGGCATGTTGCGTGGGCAGTTTGGGTGGGCATGTTGCGTGGGTAGTTTGGGTGGGCATGTTGCGTGGGTAGTTTGGGTGGGCATGTTGCGTGGGCATGTTGCGTGGGCAGTTTGGGTGGGCATGTTGCGTGGGCAGTTTGGGTGGGCATGTTGCGTGGGTAGTTTGGGTGGGCATGTTGCGTGGGCAGTTTGGGTGGGTAGTTTGGGTGGGCATGTTGCGTGGGCAGTTTGGGTGGGCATGTTGCGTGGGTAGTTTGGGTGGGCATGTTGCGTGGGCAGTTTGGGTGGGTAGTTTGGGTGGGCATGTTGCGTGGGTAGTTTGGGTGGGCATGTTGCGTGGGCAGTTTGGGTGGGCATGTTGCGTGGGTAGTTTGGGTGGGCATGTTGCGTGGGTAGTTTGGGTGGGCATGTTGCGTGAGCAGTTTGCGTGGGCATGTTGCGTGGGCTGTTTGGGTGGGCATGTTGCGTGGGCAATTTGGGTGGGCATGTTGCGTGGGCAGTTTGAGTGGGCATGTTGCGTGGGCATCATAAACCACTATCGGCGGAGCCCTAGGGAAAACTCGGCGAAGCCGAGGTTACGCTAGTCCTAATACTAAATGATCAGATTCACTATCTCACTATAGATTCTTTAATCACGACGATCGCCCAACTTTAGACAAGGCTACAGCTTAAACGGTGCAACCGATTTTCATGAAAGTTGTAACAAACTGTAGGAAATGATTGGCTTCAGGGCCCTTCTAATGGGACGAATTTCTGTAGGATGCATAGTTTTCGAGTAAAAAATTATTAAACGTAAAATGAAACAGTGGATCGTAGAATACATGTAAAAATTTAGAAGATAAAAATGCTGTCATGTGTAACATTTGGCATGATGTCAATGTCAATAATGACAAATTATGAATGTCGTATGGGTTGTCGACCATTTCAATGCTAAATATAAATAAATATATTGTGTAAAATTGAAGAAAAGAATATGTATTAAACGAGGTAGGTATACGTAATGAATTTAAGCAATATTTATTGTTAATTTAGATTTTATTTTGTAAATAGATTTTACGAAATGTCACAAGTTACTTAAAACTACGAAAACGTTGATAAAGACTAGAAGAGTTTCACAATCGAACGAAGAATACATGTATAAAATTAAAAAGATAAATACTGGCTTCTGTCACATTTGAAATGTTAATGACAAATTTAAACTACAGAAAATAGGCAGTTTAAAATTGAAGAAAGAATGTAAGAATTAAACGACGTAAGGTACGCTATGAATGAAAGATATGTTTATTCTTATTTTATAATTTATTTTGTAAATAGATTGTTGAAAATGTTCGAAATTATTAAACGACGAAATGGACGAGAAATGTAGGAAAAACGTCAACGACAAGAAAGACTGGGAGGACAATGTACAGTGTACAAAGAGAATGTCAAGGATTGTTTTCTGTGCCGGTCAGTTTATTAATTTAAGATATGTTTAGTTATATTTTATTTTGTAAATAGATTTTACAAAACTGACAAAAAGAAACTGGTAGTTTTTGGGTTGGCGGTTCAGCGTATTTTATTCGCACGGCTTTACCCGTACGTTCTATACCTAAACCGTACACAAATAACGGAGTGTGTGAGGCTCTTTAGGGCAGATTGCATGGGCAGTTTGGGTTAGCAGTTTGGGTTGCGTGGGCATGTTGCGTGAGTGGCTTGGTTGGACATGTTGCGTGGGCAGTTTCGCTGGACGCATTGCGTGGGTAGTTTGGGTGAGCATGTTGCGTGGGTAGTTTAGGTGGGCATGTTGCGTGGGTAGTTTGGGTGGGCATGTTGTGTGGGTAGTTTGGGTGGGCATGTTGCGTGGGTAGTTTGGGTGGGCATGTTGCGTGGGTAGTTTGGGTGGGCATGTTGCGTGGGCAGTTTGGGTGGGTAGTTTGGGTGGGCATGTTGCGTGGGTAGTTTGGGTGGGCATGTTGCGTGGGCAGTTTGGGTGGGCATGTTGTGTGGATAGTTTGGGTGGGCATGTTTCGTGGGTAGTTTGGGTGGGCATGTTGCGTGGGCAGTTTGGGTGGGCATGTTGCGTGGGTAGTTTGGGTGGGCATGTTGCGTGGGCAGTTTGGGTGGGCATGTTGCGTGGGTAGTTTGGGTGGGCATGTTGCGTGGGCAGTTTGGGTGGGTAGTTTGGGTGGGCATGTTGAGTGGGCAGTTTGGGTGGGCATGTTGCGTGGGTAGTTTGGGTGGGCATGTTGCGTGAGTAGTTTGGGTGGGCATGTTGCGTGGGCAGTTTGGGTGGGCATGTTGCGTGGGCAGTTTGGGTGGGCATGTTGCGTGGGTAGTTTGGGTGGGCATGTTGCGTGGGCAGTTTGCGTGGGCATGTTGCGTGGGCTGTTTGGGTGGGCAGTTTGGGTGGGCATGTTGCGTGGGCAATTTGGGTGGGCATGTTGCGTGGGCAGTTTGAGTGGGCATGTTGCGTGGGCATCATAAACCACTATCGGCGGAGCCCTAGGGAAAACTCGGCGAAGCCGAGGTTACGCTAGTCCTAATACTAAACGACCAGATTCACTATATCTCACTATAGATTCTTTAATCACGACGATCGCCCAACTTTAGACAAGGCTACAGCTTAAACGGTGCGTCCGATTTTCATGAAAGTTGTAACAAACTGTAGGAAATGATTGGCTTCAGGGCCCTTCTAATGGGACGAATTTCTGTAGGATGCATAGTTTTCGAGTAAAAAATTATTAAACGTAAAATGAAACAGTGGATCGTAGAATACATGTAAAAATTTAGAAGATAAAAATGCTGTCATGTGTAACATTTGGCATGATGTCAATGTCAATAATGACAAATTATGAATGTCGTATGGGTTGTCGACCATTTCAATGCTAAATATAAATAAATATATTGTGTAAAATTGAAGAAAAGAATATGTATTAAACGAGGTAGGTATACGTAATGAATTTAAGCAATATTTATTGTTAATTTAAATTTTATTTTGTAAATAGATTTTACGAAATGTCATAAGTTACTAAAAACTACGAAAACGTTGATAAAGACTAGAAGAGTTTCACAATCGAACGAAGAATACATGTATAAAATTAAAAAGATAAATACTCTCTTCTGTCACATTTGAAATGTTAATGACAAATTTAAACTACAGAAAATAGGCAGTTTAAAATTGAAGAAAGAATGTAAGAATTAAACGACGTAAGGTACGCTATGAATGAAAGATATGTTTATTCTTATTTTCTAATTTATTTTGTAAATAGATTGTTGAAAATGTTCGAAGTTATTAAACGACGAAATGGACGAGAAATGTAGGAAAAACGTCAACGACAAGAAAGACTGGGAGGACAATGTACAGTGTACAAAGAGAATGTCAAGGATTGTTTTCTGTGCCGGTCAGTTTATTAATTTAAGATATGTTTAGTTATATTTTATTTTGTAAATAGATTTTACAAAACTGACAAAAAGAAACTGGTAGTTTTTGGGTTGGCGGTTCAGCGTATTTTATTCGCACGGCTTTACCCGTACGTTCTAAACCTAAACCGTACACAAATAACGGAGTGTGTGAGGCTCTTTAGAGCAGATTGCATGGGCAGTTTGGGTTAGCAGTTTGGGTTGCGTGGGCATGTTGCGTGGGTGGCTTGGTTGGACATGTTGCGTGGGCAGTTTCGGTGGACGCATTGCGTGGGTAGTTTGGGTGAGCATGTTGCGTGGGTAGTTTAGGTGGGCATGTTGCGTGGGTAGTTTGGGTGGGCATGTTGTGTGGGTAGTTTGGGTGGGCATGTTGCGTGGGTAGTTTGGGTGGGCATGTTGCGTGGGTAGTTTGGGTGGGCATGTTGCGTGGGCAGTTTGGGTGGGTAGTTTGGGTGGGCATGTTGCGTGGGTAGTTTGGGTGGGCATGTTGCGTGGGCAGTTTGGGTGGGCATGTTGTGTGGGTTGTTTGGGTGGGCATGTTGCGTGGGTAGTTTGGGTGGGCATGTTGCGTGGGCAGTTTGGGTGGGCATATTGCGTGGGTAGTTTGGGTGGGCATGTTGCGTGGGCAGTTTGGGTGGGCATGTTGCGTGGGTAGTTTGGGTGGGCATGTTGCGTGGGCAGTTTGGGTGGGTAGTTTGGGTGGGCATGTTGCGTGGGCAGTTTGGGTGGGCATGTTGCGTGGGTAGTTTGGGTGGGCATGTTGCGTGGGTAGTTTGGGTGGGCATGTTGCGTGGGCATGTTGCGTGGGCAGTTTGGGTGGGCATGTTGCGTGGGCAGTTTGGGTGGGCATGTTGCGTGGGTAGTTTGGGTGGGCATGTTGCGTGGGCAGTTTGGGTGGGTAGTTTGGGTGGGCATGTTGCGTGGGCAGTTTGGGTGGGCATGTTGCGTGGGTAGTTTGGGTGGGCATGTTGCGTGGGCAGTTTGGGTGGGTAGTTTGGGTGGGCATGTTGCGTGGGTAGTTTGGGTGGGCATGTTGCGTGGGCAGTTTGGGTGGGCATGTTGCGTGGGTAGTTTGGGTGGGCATGTTGCGTGGGTAGTTTGGGTGGGCATGTTGCGTGAGCAGTTTGCGTGGGCATGTTGCGTGGGCTGTTTGGGTGGGCATGTTGCGTGGGCAATTTGGGTGGGCATGTTGCGTGGGCAGTTTGAGTGGGCATGTTGCGTGGGCATCATAAACCACTATCGGCGGAGCCCTAGGGAAAACTCGGCGAAGCCGAGGTTACGCTAGTCCTAATACTAAATGATCAGATTCACTATCTCACTATAGATTCTTTAATCACGACGATCGCCCAACTTTAGACAAGGCTACAGCTTAAACGGTGCAACCGATTTTCATGAAAGTTGTAACAAACTGTAGGAAATGATTGGCTTCAGGGCCCTTCTAATGGGACGAATTTCTGTAGGATGCATAGTTTTCGAGTAAAAAATTATTAAACGTAAATTGAAACAACCGATCGAAGATTACATGTAAAAATTTAGAAGATAAAAATGCTGTCATGTGTAATATTTGGCATGATATCAATGTCATTAATGACAAATTATGAATGTCGTATGGGTTGTTGACCTATTCAATGCTAAATATAAATAAATATATTGTGTAAAATTGAAGAAAAGAATATGAATTAAACGAGGTAGGTATACATAATGAATTTAAGCAATATTTATTGTTAATTTAGATTTTATTTTGTAAATAGCTTTTACGAAATGTCACAATTTACTAAAAACTACGAAAACGTTGATAAAGACTAGAAGAGTTTCACAATCGAACGAAGAATACATGTATAAAATTAAAAAGATAAATACTGTCTTCTGTCACATTTGAAATGTTAATGACAAATTTAAACTACAGAAAATAGTCAGTTTAAAAGAAGAAAAGAATGTAAGAAATAAACGACGTAAGGTACGCTATGAATGAAAGATATGTTTATTCTTATTTTATAATTTATTTTTTAAATAGATTGTTCAAAATGTTCGAGGTTATTAAACGACGAAATGGACAAGAAATGTAGGAAAAGCATCAACAACAAGAATGACTGGGAGGACAAAGTGTACAGTGTACAGAGAGAATGTCAAGGATTGTTTTCTGTGCCGGTCAGTGTATTAATTTAAGATATGTTTATTTATATTTTATTTTGTAAATAGATTTTACAAAACTGACAAAAAGAAACTGGTAGTATTTGGGTTGGCGGTCCAGTGTACTTTATTCGCACGGCTTTACCCGTACGTTCTAAACCTAAACCGTACACAAATAACGGAGTGTGTGGGGCTCTTTAGGGCAGATTGCATGGGCAGTTTGGGTTAGCAGTTTGGGTTGCGTGGGATGTTGCGTGGGTGGTTTGGGTGGGCATGTTGCGTAGGTAGTTTGGGTGGGCAAGTTGCGTGGGTAGTTTGGGTGGGCATGTTACGTGGGTAGTTTGGGTGGGCATGCTGCGTGGGTAGTTTGGGTGGGCACGTTGCGTGGGTAGTTTGGGTGGGCAGTTTGGGTGGGCATGTTGCGTGGGTAGTTTGGGTGGGCATGTTGCGTGGGTAGTTTGGGTGGGCATGTTGCGTGGGCAGTTTGGGTGGGCATGTTGCGTGGGTAGTTTGGGTGTGCATGTTGCGTGGGTAGTTTGGGTGGGCATGTTGCGTGGGCAGTTTGGGTGGGCATGTTGCGTGGGCAGTTTGGGTGGGCATATTGCGTGGGTGGTTTGGGTGGGCAGTTTGGGTGGGCATGTTGCGTGGGTAGTTTGGGTGGGCACGTTGCGTGGGCAGTTTGGGTGGGCATGTTGCGTGGGCAGTTTGGGTGGGCATGTTGCGTGGGTAGTTTGGGTGAGCATGTTGCTTGGGCAGTTTGGGTGGGCATGTTGCGTGGGTAGTTTGGGTGGGCATGTTGCGTGGGCAGTTTGGGTGGGCATGTTGCGTGGGCAGTTTGGGTGGGCATGTTGCGTGGGCAGTTTGGGTGGGCATCATAAAACACTATCGGCGGAGCCCTAGGGAAAACTCGGCGAAGCCGAGGTTACGCTAGTCCTAATACTAAACGATCAGATTCACTATCTCACTATAGATTCTTTAATCACGACGATCGCCCAACTTTAGACAAGGCTACAGCTTAAACGGTGCAACCGATTTTCATGAAAGTTGTAACAAACTGTAGGAAATGATTGGCTTCAGGGCCCTTCTAATGGAACGAATTTCTGTAGGATGCATAGTTTTCGAGTAAAAAATTATTAAACGTAAATTGAAACAACCGATCGAAGATTACGTGTAAAAATTTAGACGATAAAAACGCTGTCATGTGTAAAATTTGACATGATGTCAGTGTCAATAATGACAAATTATGAATGTCGTATGGGTTGTCGACCATTTCAATGCTAAATATAAATAAATATTATGTGTAAAATTGAAGAAAAGAATATGAATTAAACGAGGTAGGTATACGTAATGAATTTAAGCATTATTTATTGTTAATTTATATTTTATTTTGTAAATAGATTTTACGAAATGTCAGAAGTTACTATAAACTACGAAAACGATGATAAAGACTAGAAGAGTTTCACAATCGAACAATACATGTATAAAATTAAAAAGATAAATACGGTCTTCTGTCACATTTGAAATGTTAATGATAAATTTGAACTACAGAAAATAATCTGTTTAAAATTGAAGAATATAATGTGAGAATTAAACGACGTAAGGTACGCTATGAATGTAAGATATGTTTATTCTTATTTTATAAATTATTTTGTAAATAGATTGTTGAAAATGTTCGAGGTTATTAAACGACGAAATGGACGAGAAATGTAGGGAAAAGCATCAACGACAAGAAAGACTGTGGAGGACAAAGTGTACAGTGTACAGAGAGAATGTCAAAGATTGTTTTCTGTGCCGGTCAGTGTATTAATCTAAGATATGTTTATTTATATTTTATTTTGTAAATAGATTTTACAAAACTGACAAAAAGAAACTGGTAGTATTTGGGTTGGCAGTCCAGCGTGTTTTATTCGCACGGCTTTACCCGTATGTTTTAAACCTAAACCGTACACAAATAACGGAGTGTGTGGGAATCTTTAGGGCAGATTGCGTGGGCAGTTTGGGTGGGCATGTTGTTGCGTGGGTAGTTTGGGTGGGCATGTTGCGTGGGTAGTTTGGGTGGGCATGTTGCGTGGGTAGTTTGGTTGGGCATGTTGCGTGGGTAGTTTGGGTGGGCATGTTGCGTGGGTAGTTTGGATGGGCATGTTGCGTGGGCAGTTTGGGTGGGCATGTTGCGTGGGTAGTTTGGGTGGGCCTGTTGCGTGAGCAGTTTGGGTGGGCATGTTGCGTGGGCAGTTTGGGTGGGCATGTTGCGTGGGTAGTTGGGGTGGGCATGTTGCGTGGGCAGTTTGGGTGGGCATGTTGCGTGGGTATGTTGCGTGGGCAGTTTGGGTGGGCATGTTGCGTGGGCAGTTTGGGTGGGCATATTGCGTGGGTAGTTTGGGTGGGCATGTTGTGTGGGCAGTTTGGGTGGGCATGTTGCGTGGGCAGTTTTGGGTGGGCATGTTGCGTGGGTAGTTTGGGTGGGCATGTTGCGTGGGCAGTTTGAGTGGGCATGTTGCGTGGGTAGTTTGGGTGGGCATGTTGCGTGGGCAGTTTGGGTGGGCATGTTGCGTGGGTAGTTTGGGTGGGCATGTTGCGTGGGTAGTTTGGGTGGGCATGTTGCGTGGGTGGTTTGGGTGGGCATGTTGCGTGGGCAGTTTGGGTGGGCATGTTGCGTGGGTAGTTTGGGTGGGCATGTTGCGTGGGCAGTTTGGGTGGGCATGTTGCGTGGGCAGTTTGGGTGGGCAGGTTGCGTGGGCAGTTTGGGTGGGCATGTTGCGTGGGCAGTTTGGGTGGGCATGTTGCGTGGGCATGCTGCGTGGGCAGTTTGGGTGGGCAGGTTGCGTGGGCAGTTTGGGTGGGCATCATAAAACACTATCGGCGGAGCCCTAGGGAAAATTCGGCGAAGCCGAGGTTACGCTAGTCCTAATACTAAACGATCAGATTCACTATCTATAGTTCTATATATATTTGAATTCATCACGACGATCGCCCAACTTTAGACAAGGCTACAGCTTAAACGGTGCGACCGATTTTCATAATATTTGTACCAAGTCGTAGGAAATGTTTGGCTTCAGGGCCCTTCTAATGGGACGAATTTCTGTAGGATGCATAGTTTTCGAGTAAAAAATTATTAAAGATTGAAAATTGGGACAGAAACAATATTTTTCACAGTAACGATCACAGTTTTCCTTGAAAATTTAAGACGAAGAACGCCATGCTTGTCATGTCATTTTGAACCTTTAAATGGAAATATTTATGAAATGGAGACAATTTGAAAGAAGTTTAATTCATAATTATAAATTTTGAGAATGGGCAATTATATCCGCACAGGTAAAAATGGCCTAAAACATTTAAATTAAAAATTATTAAATTTGACGGTTCATATGTACTTGGACAGTGTTACCAAAAGTGTCATAAGTAACTAGGTAAAAAACAAATATTTCTAACTAAACAATATTTTTCACAGTAACGATCACAGTTTTCCTTGAAAATTTAAGACGATAAACGCTGTTATGTCAATGTCAATGATGACAAATTATCAGTTTTCTTCCTTTTAAATGCAATAAAATGTTTAAATAATATGTAATAATTAAATAAAAGATGATGAATTTAACAAGGTAGGTATATGTAATGATTTTAAGCCATGTTTATTATTATGTTACATATTTTATTTTGTAAATAGAATTTTGGAAAATGTATAAGGAAACACGTCAAAAAGGATCAGAAAGGTAGGAATAATATCACAATCGATGTACAAAATTAAAAAGATAAACATTGTCATGTCATATTTGATATGTTAATGACAAATTATGCATGTATCAATTACTATAACCGATGATATAAAAACAAGTCAATTAAGATGGTACGATCACGTACAGCAAATGAGTAATGGCAAAACACATACCACAGTAAACTCCTAGCGGCAAAAAGAAAAGAGGGAGACCTAGAAGGAATTGGGTAGCAGGAATCCAAGAAGAAATAAGAGAGAATGAAGATCTATGGCAAGACCAGTGGAGAATTCGCATCGGAAGACATGGTACAACGTTATAAACCGATTGTATATATAGGTATATGTAATGATTTTAAGACGTGTACAGGAAAATCATAGTCTGGAACAAGACAATTCAATAATTTTAGATAGTATGTTTTAATCTGTTCTTTTTTTGTAATTCATTTTCTTACATTACGTTTAAAATTATTTCAGATTATACATAATTCGATATCTATTTTAAAACGGTATAGAATTTAGTTTGTATTTTATTTTCTTATATTACGTTAAAATTATCTATATTAAAATTCTTTTATTCCCAATTATTGTATCGTACTAATAAAAAATATTTTAAATTACATAATCATACAGCATGAGCCAGAAAAGTATTCTTTAATACCTATCATTTTTGAAATAAAATGTGAAAAATTGTCAGCCACCGGGATTCGAACCCGAGACCCCTATCTTGCCGGGACAAATATACAAACTGTTAACTCATTGTTAATATTAGAATTTGGTCTGGTAGGGCCTTGAGTAAATTATGACATCGTTCACTAGATGTTTAAATGCAGTGGTAGCTTGGCAACCCCACATCTAATCATGTGACGATTAATAATATCCTCAACAGTAATACGACTTTAAAAGTGAAAGATTGTTCAGCCATCGAGAGGAGAGCAGCCAATAGCTTAGTTGGTAAGAGCACTGTCCCGGCAAGATAGGGGTCTCGGGTTCGAATCCCGGTGGCTGACAATTTTTCACAATTTATTTCAAATATACAAACTGTTAACTCATTGTTAATATTACCTATCATTTTTAACAATCCAAACTTTATTGATATATTTTCAAATTCGTTGTAAAAGTTCAGATCTAATGTAATGTAAGTACTTACTTTTCTGCAGTTTGTAACTAACTGTTTACTCTAGAATTAAAATATCACATCTTTTAGTTTTGTTTGATTTATTTTTATCTTTAAATTTAGTATTGTGTACTCATATACATGTTACTAATACAGGGTCCGCATTTTAAAAGTTCCCGCCTGAAAATTCATGATTAGGCAATCCATGATACATTTCATAAGTGACTTGATTTTAAAATTTTGTTTTGCTCTTATACCTACTGTGATTATTCGATTTAAAGTATAATATTCACCAAGTGGCTTATAAAATATATTTGGTTTTGCTTATTCTTAAAATTTCAGGCGGGAACATATAAAATGGTCACCTTGTATTATGTTTATATTTATCCTGTAATTTCTTCCTGTTTGCTCGCATAAAATGCGCAGCATTTGTTCATTTCATTATATGTTTTCATCAGTTCCTACCACGGTGTAGTATCTATAGGTGAGAGTACGAGATGCGTTGACATAACTAGCTGGTACAAAAGAAGCTAACGCGACCCGTTACCATTTGACAGGCGTTTGGCAGTTGGTGTGCCGCAGTGTGTCGGTTGCGGGCAAAATAGGTTCGCGTTTAAATAGAAAATGTTGTGCTATAGGATGCACAACAGGGTATGGATCAAATAAAGAGATATAGACCCGAATTTTCACCTCTTGAAGTAACGTTACTTCGGAAGTAGCGCTATTTCGATTTTTTATTTATATAATTTTATGAGTAGATAAGAATAGGTTACATATTTTTGTAAATGAAACCTATGACATTAGAAATAAATGCTTTTTACAATTTAATTTATTTTTATATCTCTCATTTTAATGTTAAAGTTGACATTTGACAGTTGAAGTAGCGATTTTTCGGAAGTAGCGCTACTTTAAGATGTAAGAATACGGACCATAGTCTTTTTAAGGTGCCAAAATGTGCGATTTTGTAGCAGCCAGCCATGATATAACCATAGAAACAGGTACTACGATTTAGAAAATTCTGATTGAAAGATGTCAGTGTCAAGTACATGACATTATGTTTATTTTATAATTTGACTGAAATTATAGAAGCCTGTTGTATGGAATTTGTATAAAATACATACATAGAACTGACAAAAGATAAAAGGTAATGTATTGAAAATATAATATATTGTGCGATATATAGGAATAATTTACTATTTCAAATATTTTTGTAAAAACCGGGTCGCAAAAAACCTGACATCTAGCGGCATACTGTATGAACTAACCCGGTTATTTAGCCATTCTTTGTAATACATTATACCTACATCGTGCACTCAGCTATAGATACTACACTTCCGAAATATTATTGACAATTTTATGCAAAAAAGAATAGCCGATCGAGCTGTCGTATTTTTGACAATTCTCTATGACAGTCCATGAGAAAACATTTCTTGTTTTTCGTATAAATTTGTCAGAAATACAGGCTGTTTCATGTAACTATGTAAGGCTTCGGAGTATGAATTCTAGACACCAACATGAAAAAAATCCCAATAAACATTGGTGCTAGAACGCTTCATAACAGAGATACCGAGGATTTATCTTAAATGAAGCATAATATTGAAATAGCAGAAAATAGTTGGCTGATGGAATTTGTTTAATTCATTTAAAATTTAAATGATATTTAATTAATTAAAAATTCCACTTATTTCAATCCGATAATTATTTAATTATTACACCTGTTATTTAATATTTCTAATACAAAAAAGTATTGCCAAGCTTTCTGTATTTAATGAAAATGTAATATTTTAGTAATTTACCGTAGTATTTTTAAATAATACTGATTTATTTATTGAATGTAATGCCTTTCATTTTAAACACTTGCTCTGGGATTCTTTTTATAAATAATTATTTATGACCCAATACTAAAATAAATAAAAATAACCTGTTTCCTGTTTTTTTTTTAATTTTAATTATATCCTGGGTACCTATCTCTGTTAGAAAGCGTTATAGCATCAATGTTTATTGGGATTTTTCCCCCTTTTGGTATCAGAATTCATACTCCAAAGCCTTGAACTCTTATATGAAACACCTGTATATCCTCTTTGGTATTAAATAAAAAGTTTTCTGCATGGCTAAACTATAGAACTTTCAAAATTTTGACATCAACTTGACCGGCTTTTGTTTTTTACATAAAGTTGTCAGAACCATGTAGTGATTAGGATCATGTGAATTTTTTTCTGCAGGGCTGTAACATAGAAGTGTCAACAAATAGACATCTCGGTCGGCTTTTGTTTTTGTATAAAGGTGCTAGAAATATGTCGTGTTTGGTATCAAATGAGAGGTCTGGTTACGAACTTTTAGACACAAGTGTGGAAATTTATGACAGGTTGATTGGCTTTTGTTTTATGCATAAAGTTAATTCGTTTGATAGAAGGGGGAACTTGGGTATCTGACAAGACTGTTGACGTTACCACTTTGGTTTTAAATTGTGCGTAGACAGATTGGATGTACGTATAAACTATTATAAAACACTATCGGCGGAGCCCTAGGGTAAACTCGGCGAAGCCGAGCTTAGGCTAGTCCTAATACTAAACGATTAGATTCACTATCTAGTTCTATATATATTTGAATTCATCACGACGATCGCCATCCTTTGAACACCTCTACAGCCTGAATGGTACGACCGATTTTCGTGAAATTTGCACCAAGTTGTAGGAAATTATTGTCTCGAGTGCCCTCGTAATAACACAAATTTCTGTAGGATGCATAGTTTTCGAGTAAAAAATTATTAAAGATTGAAAATTGGGACAAAAACAATAAAGATCACAGTAACGATCACAGTTTTCCTTGAAAATTTAAGACGAAGAACGCCATGTTTGACATATCATTTCAAACCTTTGAATGGAAATATTTGTGAAATGGAGACAATTTGAAAGAAGTTTAATTCATAATCATAAATTTTGAGAATAGGCAACTATATCCGCACAGGTAAAAAAGGCCTAAATCATTTTAATTAAAAATTATAAAATTTGACGGTTCATATGTACTTGGACAGTGTTGCCAAATGTGTCATAAGTAACTAGGTGAAAAACAAATATTCCTGACTAGACTAATGTGAAGTCCGTACGATAAACGCTGTCATGTCATTTGGCATGTCAATGATGACAAATTATTGGTTTTCATCCTTTTAAATGCAAAAAAATGTTTGATTAATATGTAACATTAAAGAAAAGATGATGAAATTAACGAGGTAGGTATATGTACTGATTTTAAGCCATGTTTATTATGTTATATATTTTATTATGTAAATAGAATTTTGGAAAATGTATAAGGAAACACGTCGAAAAGGATCAGAATAATTATTAGATATCTACATATTTTAGAGATATTAAACAATAATTTAGTAAATTTTTCATCCCGCATAATGTGGAAAAAAACGACCGAAGATGAAAGGCCGGTGGTCGACACAAAAAATTCAAATTTGCGGTGAAAGTAATGTTTAAATATTTTGTGCACCGCACTATTGTTATTAAAAATTAGTGTAGGAGATAAATACTGTATTTGAAATACATTTTTGAAGTAAGAAATGTGATATTTTAACCGTGTCCGAGGTAATTTACAATAAAACATAAATTTTATGATTTTCTATTATTATTATATTCTGTGCTGAGTAAATAATGAAAGTTGGTAAAATATAGTAAACAATGTATGTAGAATTTAGTTTTTAAGTTAAACATCTGTAAATTTAATCACGAGTGAGTTCAATATACTATTTTAAATCAGCCAGCTGCCAGGTAACTTAAGTCTGGACACGAAAACGCGGGACAATGTATTAGATTATTAGACTTACTTGTAAAGATTAGATAACAAAGTTAGGTGATCACTGAATAACTTAGTGAATAGCAATACAATATTTAAATAATTCATAAGGTTAACAACAATTGAAATGTTTCCTTTAAAATGTTGTGGTTCATAAGCAATGTACTTTAAATATGTATCATGTAAAATGTCTTTATTACAACAATGCATTATAAAATTATAATCACAACACAGCATTTGTACAAAAATATATGTTGATGACAACAATGGACCTTTTCAATCCAACGGCTATCTCTTTCTATCGCTGCAAATAGTAAGAAAATGGCGCGAACAACTGCCAGTTGGGCTGTCCAACGAAACGTCAAAAATATTGCAGTCATTAAAATACCGGTATTCTCAGTGAAAATTTGCATCGTTAGACATTTTAACTTCAATAAAAGCTTTTGTAACTTATTTCGATAAGATTTTTTCAAGTTATCTGAGATATTCTCACATTTTACGTCTAAATTTTTTCGAAACACATGTCATAGATCTCTGTTGTTCTTACTATGCGCAGATCCCCATTGCGCATATCTTCTATCTCTTTAAATTGAAAAGGTTCATTATATAGGTGCTCATTCATATTTCAACCCCAAACAGCACCATTTTTGTGTTTATTTGAAGATATTTTAAACAGTTCAGGAGTTATGGGGTCCCCAAATGCATGTACTCTTAATTAGTTTCGGCTAAAAATGTGAGATTAAAAATGATTCAATCTCACGATTTCTGTTACAAATAGAGTGTTTTGTCAAAAATTTGACAACGCGGTCTTTCGTTTTTTGGGAAAAGTCAGTCGTGTTAGGTATCAAATGAAATATTTGCTCAAGAGTTGCTATACAGAAATGTCAAAAATTTGACAACTCGATTATCTTTTGTTATATGCACAAAGTTGTCAGAAATATGTCGTGTTTGGTATCTATTAAAATGTTGTAACATGAGCTGCTATGCACAAAAGTTAAAAATTTGACAACTCGATCAGATTGTGTTTATTGCAAAAAGTTGTCAGAAATGTGTTGTGCTCGGTATCAAATGAAAAAAATTCTCAAGAGGTGTCATGCAAAAATGACAAAAATTTAACAACTCGACCGTCTTTTGTTTTTTTATAAAGTTGTCAGAAACATGTGTATCAAATGAAATGTTTTTTCTAAAGCTGTCATACAAAAATGTCAAAAATATGACAACTCGATCGTCTTTTGTTTTTTGCAGAAAATTGTCATATATAATATCATAAGTGGTAAATTTTTGCCGGAAAAATTTTCAGATTGTTACGAGAGCCGGTTGCCTAGCAATTTATTGAGTGGCATTGACAAAAAAATTCTGAGTTGTCAAACGAGTAATTTTTTATCAATGTCACGAAATAAATTGGCAACAGGCTCGAGTAAAGCAATCGGAAAATTTTTCCAGGTTAAAATTTAACCACGATTGGTATTCGGATGACTATTTCCAAAATAAAAATCAGGTAATTATTTATATAATTTTTTTCTTGACAAAAATCTTGTAAATATTTATTGTGTTTAGAGGTATTAGGTTTCAGATTGCTTTTCCAACATTTTAAATAGATTCATGTCCAAATCGACTCGTTTTTAATAAAAACTGATAACACTGAAAATATACAGACTTTGACAGGTATGTAAACAATATGTTTCTAAAACGTCAAAAAAATTCACTTATCAAAACTCACTTGTAAAAATACATCTTATTGGCTTAAAGGGTGCGAAAAAACTTCTTTGACGCTGTTTTGTCGAAACGAAATTTGGTAACTAGGTAGAATCCTGAATTTGGATTGGTTTATATATTTATGAGTGAAAAAGTCAGAAATATGTAATGTTTGGTATGAAATAAAATGTTTGCTCAACAGCTGTCATGCAGAAATGTCAAAAATATGACAACTCGTTCATCTTTTGTTTATTGCAAAATCTTCTCAGAAATATGTAGTGTTTGGTATCAAATGAAATGTTTTCTCAAGAGCTGTGATGCAGAAATGTTAAAAATATGACAACACAATCGT
The DNA here is from genome assembly GCA_963082715.1 of Harpalus rubripes. Lineage (NCBI taxonomy): Eukaryota > Metazoa > Arthropoda > Insecta > Coleoptera > Carabidae > Harpalus > Harpalus rubripes. Next base: position 37,890,402 of record OY720457.1, on the reverse strand, counting down.
GTTTTGTTTTGTCTTTAAGTTGTCAGAAATATGACGTGTGTGGTATGAAATGAAATGTATTTTCGGGTGTTGCCATGCAGAAATGTTAAAAATATGACAACACGATCGTCTTTTGTTTTTTTCATAAAGTTGTCAGAAATATATCGTGTTTGGTATCAAATCAAATGTTTTCTCAAGAGCTGTCATGCAGAAATGTGAAAAATATGACAACACAATCGTCTTTTGTTTTTTTCTTTAAGTTGTCAGAAATATGTCGTGTGTCGTATGAAATGAAAAGTATTCTTGGGTGTTGCCATGCAGAAATGTCAAAAAATTTATAACCTGATTGGCTTTTGTCTTTTGCAAATTTTGTCAGAAATATGACGTGTTCGGTATCAGATGAAATGTTTTCTCAAGAGCTGCCATGCAAAATTGTCAAAATTGTGACAACTCGATCGTCTTTTTTTTCGCAAAAAGTTGTCAGAAATAAGCCGTATTTGGTATCAAATAATATATTTCCCCAAGAGCTGATATGCAGAAATGAGAAAAATATGATTACTTGATTGTCTTTTATCTTTTGCAAAAAGTAGTCAGAAATTTGTCGAATTTGGTATCAAATGAAATGTTTTCTTAAGAGCTGCTATGTAGAAATGTCAGATATTTGACAACTCGATATTCATTTGTTCTTTTGCAATAACTAGTATGAAATATGTCGTGTTTGGTATCACATAAAATGTTTTCTCAAGAACTAATAAGCAGAAATGAGAAAAATATGATTACTTGATTGTCTTTTGTTTTTTGCAAAACGTAGTCAGATATATGTCGTGTTTGTTATCAAATGATTTGTTTTTTAAAGAGCTGCCGTGCAGAAATGATAAATTTTGGCAACGCGATCGTCTTTTGTTTTTTGCAAAAAGTTGTAAGATATATGTCGTGCTTGGTAACAAATGAAAAGTTTTCTCACGAGCTGCTATGGAAAAAAGTCAAAAATTTGACAACTCGATCTTCTTTTGTTTTTTTTTGCAAAATATTGTCCGACATATGTCGTGTATGGTATCAAATGAAAAGTTTTCTTAAGGGCTCTAATGCAGATATTTGACAACTCGATCGTCTTTTGTTTTTTTTGCAAAAAGCTGTCGGAAATATGTCGTGTGTGGTATCAAATGGGAGCTCCCCCTTTAAGGGCAATTTGGTTAGGGCAGTTTGGGTGAGCAAATTCGTGGGCAGATTGAGTGAGCAGGAGAGGAGTTAAACCTTTGATAAGACTGTAACCGTTTGCAATTTGGGTTTAAAGTATGTGCAGACAGACTGGATGTACGTAAAGACTATTATAAAACACTATCGGCGGGGCCCTAGGGGAAGCTCGGCGTAGCCGAGTTTTCGCTAGTCCTAATACTAAATGATCAGATTCACTCTCTATATATTCTTTAATCAAAAAGCCAATCGCCAAACTTTAGACAAGGCTACAGCTTAAACGGAGCGACCGATTTTCGTAAAATTTGTACCAAGTTGTAGGAAATGATTGGCTTCAGCTCCCTTCTAATGGACCGAATTTCTGTATAATGCATAGTTTTTGTGTAAAACATTATTAAAGATTGAAAATTGGGACAGAAACAATAGGTCACAGTAACGATCACAGTTTTCCTTGAAAAATTAAGACGAAGAACGCCATGTTTGTCATGTCATTTTGAACCTTTAAATGGAAATATTTATGAAATGGAGACAATTTGAAAGAAGTTTAATTCATAATTATAAATTTTGAGAATGGGCAATTATATCTGCACAGGTAAAAAAGGCCTAAACCATTTTAATTAAAAATTATAAAATTTGACGGTTCATATGTACTTGGACAGTGTTATCAAATGTGTCATAAGTAACTAGGTAAAAAACAAATATTTCTAACTAAACAATATTTTTCACAGTAACGATCACAGTTTTCCTTGAAAATTTAAGACGATAAACGCTGTTATGTCAATGTCAATGATGACAAATTATCAGTTTTCTTCCTTTTAAATGCAATAAAATGTTTAAATAATATGTAATAATTAAAGAAAAGATGATGAATTTAACAAGGTAGGTATATGTAATGATTTTAAGCCATGTTTATTATTATGTTACATATTTTATTTTGTAAATAGAATTTTGGAAAATGTATAAGGAAACACGTCGAAAAGGATCAGAAAGGTAGGAATAATATCACAATCGATGTACAAAATGAAAAAGATAAACATTGTCATGTCATATTTGATATGTTAATGACAAATTCTGCATGTATCAATTACTATAACCGATGATATAAAAACAAGTCAATTAAGATGGTACGATCACGTACAGCAAATGAGTAATGGCAAAACACATACCACAGTAAACTCCTAGCGGCAAAAAGAAAAGAGTGAGACCTAGAAGGAATTGGGTAGCAGGAGTCCAAGAAGAAATAAGAGAGAATGAAGATCTATGGCAAGACCAGTGGAGAATTCGCATCGGAAGACATGGTACAACGTTATAAACCGATTGTATATATAGGTATATGTAATGATTTTAAGACGTGTACAGGAAAATCATAGTCTGGAACAAGACAATTCAATAATTTTAGATAGTATGTTTTAATCTGTTCTTTTTTTTGTAATTCATTTTCTTACATTACGTTTAAAATTATTTCAGATTATACATAATTCGATATCTATCTTAAAACGGTACAGAATTTAATCTGTATTTTATTTTCTTATATTACGTTAAAATTATCTATATTAAAATTATTTTATTCCCAATTATTGTATCGTACTAATAAAAAATATTTTAAATTACATAATCATACAGCATGAGCCAGAAAAGTAATCTTTAATACCTATCATTTTTAACAATCCAAACTTTATTGATATATTTTCAAATTCGTTGTAAAAGTTCAGATCTAATGTAATGTAAGTACTTACTTTTCTGCAGTTTGTAACTAACTGTTTACTCTAGAATTAAAATATCACATCTTTTAGTTTTGTTTGATTTATCTTTATCTTTAAATTTAGTATTGTGTACTCATATACATGTTACTAATACAGGGTCCGCATTTTAAAAGTTCCCGCCTGAAAATTCATGATTAGGCAATCCATGATACATTTCATAAGTGACTTGGTTTTTAAATTTTTATACCTACTGTGATTATTCGATTTAAAGTACTAATATTCACCAAGTGGCTTATAAAATGTATATGGTTTTGCTTACACTTAAAATTTCAGGCTGGAACATATAAAATGGGCACTTTGTATTATGTTTATATTTATCCTGTAATTTTGTCCTGTTTGCTCGCATAAAATGCGCAGCATTTGTTCATTTCATTATATGTTTTCATAAGTTCCTACCACGGTGTAGTATCTATAGGTGAGAGTACGAGATGCGTTGACATAACTAGCTGGTAAAAAAGAAGCTAACGCGACCCGTTACCATTTGACAGGCGTTTGGCAGTTGGTGTGCCGCAGTGTGTCGGTTGCGGTTAAAATAAGTTCGCGTTTATATAGAAAATGTTGTGATATAGGATGTACAACAGGGTATGGATCAAATAAAGAGATATAGACCCGAATTTTCACCTCTTGAAGTAACGTTACTTCGGAAGTAGCGCTATTTCGATTTTTTATTTATATAATTTTATGAGTAGATAAGAATAGGTTTCATATTTTTGTAAATGAAACCTATGACATTAGAAATAAATGCTTTTTACAATTTAATTTATTTTTATATCTCTCATTTTAATGTTAAAGTTGACATTTGACAGTTGAAGTAGCGATTTTTCGGAAGTAGCGCTACTTTAAGATGTAAGAATACGGACCATAGTCTTTTTAAGGTGCCAAAATGAGCGATTTTGTAGCAGCCAGCCATGATATAACCATAGAAACAGGTACTACGATTTAGAAAATTCTGATTGAAAGATGTCAGTGTCAAGTACATGACATTATGTTTATTTTATAATTTTACTGAAATTATAGAAGCCTGTTGTATGGAATTTGTATAAAATACATACATAGAACTGACAAAAGATAAAAGATAATGTATTGAAAATATAAAATATTGTGCGATATATAGGAATAATTTACTATTTCAAATATTTTTGTAAAAACCGGGTCGCAAAAAACCTGACATCTAGCGGCATACTGTATGAACTAACCCGGTTATTTAGCCATTCTTTGTAATACATTATAAATCGTGCACTCAGCTTTAGATACTACACTTCCGAAATATTATTGACAATTTTATGCAAAAAAGAATAGCCGATCGAGCTGTCGTATTTTTGACAATTCTCTATGACAGTCCATGAGAAAACATTTCTTGTTTTTCGTATAAATTTGTCAGAAATACAGGGTGTTTCATGTAACTATGTAAGGCTTCGGAGTATGAATTCTAGACACCAACATGAAAAAAAACCCAATAAACATTGGTGCTAGAACGCTTCATAACAGAGATACCGAGGATTTATCTTAAATGAAGCATAATACTGAAATATCAGAAAATAGTTGGCTGATGGCATTTGTTTAATTCATTTAAAATTTAAATGAGATTTAATTAATTAAAAATTCCACTTATTTCAATCCGATAATTATTTAATTATTACACCTGTTATTTAATATTTTGATAATATTTCTAATACAAAAAAGTATTGCCAAGCCTTCTGTATTTAATGAAAATGTAATATTTTAATAATTTACCGTAGTATTTTTAAATAATACTGATTTATTTATTGAATGTAATGCCTTTCATTTTAAACACTTGCTCTGGGATTCTTTTTATAAATAATTATTTATGACCCAATACAAAAATAAATAAAAATAACCTGTTTCCTGTTTTTTTTTTTTTTTTTTATTTTAATAAAATCCTGGGTACCTATCTCTGTTAGAAAGCGTTATAGCATCAATGTTTATTGGGATTTTTCCCCCTTTTGGTATCAGAATTCATACTCCAAAGCCTTGCACTCTTATATGAAACACCTGTATATCCTGTTTGGTATTAAATGAAAAGATTTCTGCATGGCTAAACTATAGAACTTTCAAAATTTTGACATCAACTTGACAGGCTTTTGTTTTTTACATAAAGTTGTCAGAACCATGTAGTGATTAGGATCATGTGAATTTTTTTCTGCATGGCTGTAACATAGAAGTGTCAACAAATAGACATCTCGGTCGGCTTTTGTTTTTGTATAAAGGTGCTAGAAATCTGTCGTGTTTGGTATCAAATGAGAGGTCTGGTTACGAACTTTTAGACACAAGTGTGGAAATTTATGACAGGTTGATTGGCTTTTGTTTTATGCATAAAGTTAATTCGTTTGATAGAAGGGGGAACTTGGGTATCTGACAAGACTGTTGGCGTTACCACTTTGGTTTTAAATTGTGCGTAGACAGATTGGATGTACGTATAAACTATTATAAAACACTATCGGCGGAGCCCTAGGGTAAACTCGGCGAAGCCGAGCTTAGGCTAGTCTATAATACTAAACGATTAGATTCACTATCTATAGTTCTATTCTTTAATCACGACGATCGCCCAACTTTAGACAAGGCTACAGCTTAAACGGTGCGCCCGATTTTCATGAAATTTGTACCAAGTTGTAGGAAATGATTGGCTTCAGGGCCCTTCTAATGGGACGAATTTCTGTAGGATGCATAGTTTTCGAGTAAAAAATTATTAAACGTAAAATAAAACAATGGATCGTAGAATACATGTAAAAATTTTGAAGATAAAAATGCTGTCATGTGTAGCATTTGGCATGATGTCAAAGTCAATAATGACAAATTATGAATGTCGTGTGGGTTGTCGACCATTTCAATGCTAAATATAAATAAATATATTGTGTAAAATTGAAGAAAAGAATATGAATTAAACGAGGTAGGTATACGTAATGAATTTAAGCAATATTTATTGTTAATTTAGATTTTATTTTGTAAATAGATTTTACGAAATGTCAGAAGTTACTAAAAACTACGAAAACGTTGATAAAGACTAGAAGAGTTTCACAATCGAACGAAGAATACATGTGTAAAATTGAAAAGATAAATACTGTCTTCTGTCATATATGATATGTTAATGACAAACTACAGAAAATAATCGGTTTAAAATTGAAGAAAAGAATGTGAGAATTAAACGACGTAAGGTACGCTATGAATGTAAGATATGTTTATTCTTATTTTATAAATTATTTTGTAAATAGATTGTTGAAAATGTTCGAGGTTATTAAACGACGAAATGGACGAGAAATGTAGGAACAAAAACAATAGGTCACAGTAACGATCACAGTTTTCATTGAAAAATTTAAGTAGATAAACGCGTTCATGTCATATGGTATATCAATGTCAACGATTACATATTATCGGTTTTCATCCTTCTAAATGCAAAAAAATGCTTAAATAATATGTGAAATTGAAGAAAAGATTATGCATTAAACGAGGTAGGTATATAAAATGATTTTAAGCCATGTTTTATATTAATGTATTATATATTTTATTTTGTAATTAGAATTTTGGAAAATGAATAAGGAAACTCGACGAAAAGGATAAGAAGAGCAGGAATCGGTCGAAGATTATACATACAAAATTAAAAACAAACATTGTCATTTGTCATATTTGATATGTTAATGACAAAAAATTATGAATGTCGTACCGGTTGTTCTTTTCAATATTTAACTATGTAAAATTGAAGAAAAGAATGTAGGTAGGTATATATAAAAAAGCACTGTAAACGTGGAAGAAGAATTGCAAAAATATGGGTATACCCTTGGAAGTTCAAACAATTTACAGTTTATGCTTTGCACATGATCAAATACTTATTGCACAAGGCTACAACGATAGTGAATACATGATACGAAAATTTATAGAAGAACACCGTAGCTGAGGTCTAGAAATAAACATACATACAGCGAATGCGTAATGAGAGGCTTCCTAAACAAATACTACAGTAAACATCTACCGGCAAAAATAAAAGAGACCTAGAAGAAGTTGGGTAGCAGTAGTCCAAGAAGGAATAAGAGAGAGAGAGAGAGAGAGAGAGAGAGAGGGAAATAAATGAAGATATATGGCAAGATAGAGAGCAGTGGAGAAATGGCATCGGAAGACATCGTAGAACGAAGTATATGTAATGATTTTAAGTCATGTTTATTGTTAATTTATATATTTTATTTTGTAAATAGATTTAACAAAATGTCAGGCTGAGAAACACATACGCGTTAGTTAGTTGTTCTTCATCGAATCTAGCCAGAAATGTGTTACTCATTGGATACACCAAAAATCCTACAGGAAAATCATGTCCTAATGTTTGGAACAAGACAATTCAATAATTTTAGATGGTATGTTTTAATCTGTTCTTTTTTGCAATTCATTTTCTTACATTACGTTTAAAATTATTTCACATTAAACATAATTCAATAAATAAATAAATATATCATCACGGCATATTACCGATTGCTGGGTGTGCCAATCTGCTTTGTACGCAGATATCGGTAACGATGATGACATATTTGTACCGTGCTGCGTTTACCAGGCGTCACCTTACGGGCACTCATTGCTGGCGTGGAGAGTGCACCATAATTCAATATCTATCTTAAAACGGTACAGATTTTAAACTGCATTTCATTTTGTTATATTACGTTCAGAATTATCTATTTTAAAATTCTTTTATTGCCAATTAGTAAAAAATCTTTATAATTACATAGGGCCATAAAACGTTGTTAGCTGATCATATGCACAATGTAACCGTGGATACGTATCAAAAATACAATGGAAAAGAAGTCTTGTCAAAGTTAACAATGTGATTAAAGTTAACAATATTTTATGCAACTGGGCCATAATCATACAGCATAAGCCACAAAAGTAATCTTGTATACCTATGAGTCTTGCATTTTTCCCCTTTAATAACAATCCAAACTTTATTAATGTAATGTAACTACTTACTTTTCTACATTTTGTAACTAATTGTTTACTTTGGAATTAAAATATCACATTTTTGAGTTTTGTTTGATTTATTTTTACCTTTAAATTTAGTATTGTGTACTCATAGACGTGTTATTAATATTATGTTTATGCAGTGTGTTCAAAAAAAATCCTAACTCAGAGTAGGCTATGAACAGAGAAACGTGTGTCTGATCAATATTCAATTCAAAAGTCAAGTTGTCAAAGGATACAGTTTATCGACATTCGCCGTTTTCTAATTTGAAAAGCTTTGATTTCTTTGCAAAACATTTTTGACAATATTTTAAGTCAAATTGACATTTAATTAATTGACATACGTCTCTTTGTACATAGCCTACTCCGAATTTTTTGAACACACTGTATTTACCCTGTAATTAAGACATTTTGTCCTGTTTGCTCGCATAAAACGCGCAGCATTTGTTCATTTCAATATATATTTTTATCAGTTCCTACCAATCACTTTGTATACATAAGCATTTAACATGGTAAAACAGTTTTCCGTAACGCGTTGCCCCCCAAATTATTATAGAAAAAAATTATTCAAATAAAAGTTGTAGAGCATAAAATTCTACTTTCATATTAATAAACAAAATCCATTTCCTATGTTTAGTAACTCTAGAAATTAAATATGAAAATTTTAGTTTAATAGCACTAACCATGGAATTAAAACAAACAGACAAACAAATGATTGATGTTTTAACTGTCAAATATTGAGACTTTTAATCACATAAAAAATTACATTTGTTATGTTGTTTTAATTTTATGGCTATCACTATTTTTGACGTGATTTTCGATATTTTCATTTGCAATTTCTGCCGTTACAAAGCATGCACAATTAATTTTTTTCTCGATTCAAATGCAGAATTTCATGATCTACAACTTTTATTTGAAGTATTTTTTCAAAAATAATTTGGAAAGCAACGCGCGAGGTAAAACTGTTTTTCCATGTTAAATGCCTATGTAACGGATTTGGAGTGCCACCTGGTATGTAGGTATGTCGAAAAATTATATTTAACTGCATTTTTTGATTATACTTCTGAAATATTATTGACAACTTTTTGCAAGAAAACGGTAGCCGACTGAGCTGTCGTATTTTTGACATTTCTCCATGATAGTCCTTGACAAAACATTACTTGTTGTTTGTCAGAAATATATTTTGTTCGGTATTAAATGAAAAGTTTTCTGCCTGTCGTGATTGGGATCAACTAAAATTTTGTCTGCTGATATGAAAGTGTTAACAATTAGACATCTCAGTCGGCTTTTGTTTTGTGCATAAAGATGTTAGAAATATGTCGTGTTTGGTATCAAATGAGAGAGGTCTAATTAAGGACTGTTAGATACATGTGTCAAAATTGCTGACACGTTCATTGGCTTTTGTTTTATGCATAAAGTTAAATCGTTTGAGAGAATTTAGGTATCTGACAAGACTGCTGGCGTTAGCACTTTGGTTTTAAATTGTGCGTAGACAGATTGGATGTACGTATAAACTATTATAAAACACTATCGGCGGAGCCCTAGGGTAAACTCGGCGAAGCCGAGGTTAGGCTAGTTTAATTCTAAAAAGTTAAATTTCATACTTATGAAATTTCCATACAGTTAGGAACGATTTGTTACATAATTTTATATTACGTATAGAAGTACTTTACAAAGTACTTTAAAGTACTTAAAAACTACTCTGTACTTTTCCCAAAAAATATTCAAAGTACTAGTACTTTACTTTAAGAGTACATTTGAGTATTGAATACTTTTACTCGTTACTCGAGTATTTTTATTTGGTACTTTGCCCAACTCTGAGTACAACATACCTTTCAGGACGTATGTGACAATACTCAAGAAAATTTGCAGGACTTAGGGATCCAATGCCTAATAGAATTAAAGCTGGTATTACTAATAAAGACGATGTCACCTAATATTAAATGCCTGAATACTTGAATAACAAATTAAGTTTTTGTTTAAAATATATATTTTAATCTAGTCGAAAGAAATTTGTATAAATTTCACACCATTTGCGTAGGTTTTATAATTTGTTTGTTGAAACCGTCCTAACTAATATAGTTACAATACAAATGAGACGAAAAAGGTTTTTTATATTTTGCGTTCATAATGAAGTCATTACGATACGCATTTGCGTATCGTAATAACCTTCATTTCGATACGCAATTTTTTGTTTTAGACGGTTGGTACTAGATGACGTTTATTTAACTCATTTTTACCTAATTTATTTTTAGTTAATTGACAATGGACCTTTCCAATTTAACGGCTATCTCTTTCTATCGCTGCAAATAGTAAGAAAATGGCGCGAACAAATGCCAGTTGGGCAGTCAAACAAAATGTCAAAAATATTGTAGTCATTAAAATACCTGTATTCTCAATGAAAATTTGCATCGTTAGACAATTTAACTTCAATAAAAGCTTTTGTAATTTATTTCGATAAGATTTTTTAAAGTTATTTGAGATATTTTCACATTCGACGTCTAATTTTTTTTAGAAACAAACGCCATAAATCTCAGTTGTTCTTGCTATGCGCAGATCCCCAATGCGCATATCTCCTATGTCTTTAAATTGAAAAGGTCCATTCATTTTAATAATATAATGTCGAAATTATTTATTTTTTTTATTTAGGGAAGATTATTTACATGAAAATGTACAAATGGTTACAAATATAATCACAAATTGATTAAGTTAATGTTATTGTAGAAGGCGCAAAATATAAAAAATAGAATAAATAACTCTTTTTATAAGACTTTTTTTCGTAATTGTCAATTGTCTAAATTTTGACGCGTGCGAAAAAAACATGTCTTATAAAACACGTTCTTTAATATACTATTAAAATGTTGGTTTGGTAGTAGGTATTCGAAGAATAAGAAACAAATTAATAATTTTGTACGAGCAAACACAGTTGTTATAATTTATTGACTATCGTTTAACCATATTTTAGAAGAGAAAACCTCTTGTCATGCAAATGAAACTACGGTCATCTTTTCAGAGAGTTGATCTTGGATTGGATTCATGCCAATGTTTTGCAAACATATATACAAAACTATAGATACGAGTATTATACGCATAGATCAAATAAAAACGTATCAAATAATGTAGTAAAGGATGAAAAATTTAATATAAATTTTGATCCAGATATTAAACTCTACAGAACAAAACAGTTATATAAAAAATATGATTGATTACGTCATAATATATTTATTTGATAAAACATATGTTGGATTTACTTATACATATGTATAAACATAAATCAAATTGAATATCTAAAATATTCATTATGTACATTGTACTCGGTTGTATAATTACTCTTCCCGTGTATGTACCTCTGCCAACCGTACCTCGCGGAGTCTTTCCAGGAGCAGCGGTGTCATATACTGCGGCGTATTTTGCATAAATAGCTTACGGCAATGAACTTAGCCAAGTTGGGAACTTTATAGCAAGACGCAACAGCGGCTACGAGCCCGTTTGTTGGCTTTCCTTTCAAAGGGAATGCTCGTATGATGTGGCAATCTACGAATGAACGCGATGACTGTTTTAATACGAGCTACCAGAATAAATCTACTGTTTATGTCTTAATAGTTCTCAGATTTCATGAGGATTAAGTCACTGGAGGGAATGTTTTGATGAGCTGAAATTGGTGCTAACTGAAAGGATTGAGACAAACAAGGAATTGTGTACGTGTCTTTATGTTATTCTACATTGTTGCTATAGACAAAGTATTTCAAAGATAACAGTATTAAATATGTAAATTCATTTACTAAGAAAACTTATTTGGTAGTGAACCTACTGAAAATCGTGATATCGTATACGAGTATTGTACAAAAGAATTGGCCTGCATCTATTCGTATTTATTATAATTTCCCGAAAAAAAATTACTAAATTTGGCCTAAATTTGATATTTCTCAGTTATTTAATTGGGTCTCATGGCCATATGCCTAAGTGCCTAGAGACCCGGATTCGCTCCTGACCGACGCCAAAACTTATTTGGAATTTTAATTGGAACAAAAGTGACCCCTCTCAGGCACTCTCCACGCCAGCAATGAGTGCCTGTGAGGTGACGTCTGGTAAACGCCCCCCTATACGGTACGAATATATCGTCATTATTACCGCGATATCTGCATACATAGCAGATTGACACAGAATGAATAATATGCCTTTATGATATACAGGGTGTAAATGAAATAAGTGCATTAATTTTAACCAGTAATGTAACTCGATGAGAGCAACAATATTTCTTAATAACTTTTTTTTCTAAGTCTTTTAGATTTTGAGTTAAAATTCTTTAAAGATTTGCTTCATATTTCGTTACCCGCTCATGGAGAACAAATGAGCAGCTGCCATTCAAGTGGGATACAAGCAGCTCAAAAATTGTCGGTTATCGGTTACACTTACAGTCACAGTAATTAATAAACGAATCAAGGGAAATAACATTATTATTAATTAATACGTAATAATACAATTTTTAAAATAAATAAATTTAAATTTTGGATAACAAAATTATAAAGTTGTGTATTGAAACAGGCTTTTTATCTTTACCTGTGAATAGTGTGAATAGAGGAAGGCAAGGAGTGACGGGGTAACTAGAGGAAGAGAAAAAGCATAGTTATTAGGTTATGAGATGATTATTTATCGTCGATAAATCATAATAGTTTAAATACGTTATTCAAAAAATGTAAGTACAAACTTTTGTCCATTTAAAAGAGGTACAGGAGTACCAATAATTAGTCGTCCATTTATTGTTCCCCAAACATTTTTTAATGAAAATTTTTACAGCATTTTCGTCTGTCAAGATGTGTATTGTGCATAATAAATACACCTTCCCAAGTAAATTCAGTCTCATGAATGAACATTATGAGCCATTCCCAAAATTGAAGTCTGTTATGTGCTGAAAACATTGAACTTTTTGCACATGGTATGGATACAGATGTACAAGATTAACAAATGTGCGAATATTAAGAACAGAATGATTTGGTGATGATTTGGAAACGCTCCGTGTAAATGCGTTGGCAACTCCATGACACTGTCTTTATGAGAACCATGATGTCAAGTAACATGTAGTACAGATACGAGTAAAAAATAAATAAATATACCATAGGTAAGTAATTACAATGTCTGTGTACTCGCATTTTGACAGAATTTTACCTTATAAACAAGTTTATTACTGTCAAAATTTAATTGCAACAATTGACAGGACTGTCAATTGCTAAAACATAATTTTTCATAGCTATTGCTGCTGCATTCAATTATCACAAAAATATTTGGAACGACTCGTCAATTTACGGGGTGGTAAAAATGCTAAAAAAATATGCGATTTCGAGAAAAAGTTATTAAGAAATATTGTTGCTCTCGATGAGTTATACTACTGGTCAAATTTAATGCACTTATTTCATTTACACCCTGTATATGTTTTGAATTTACTTTATTGTCTACACTTATTCAATTATTATATTATATCACTTACTTTTGTGTTATTTGACTTAATTTATTACTGAAATAACACGAGTTATTATCAATAATAATAAGTTAAGAAAAAGGACTTAAGCCAATTCTTGTGGTACAGGGTTCGTATCTACTTTGGAATACTAAGACATTAGCCAATTATAGACGGCATACAATTTACTTCATTCTCTACATGCAAATAATTAAATATTCTACAACTTAACAATTGCCAAACATGAGACCCGAATATGCAGAAGTAGACAAAGAAAATAATAAAATTTATAAGAAAAATAGAGAAGGTAAAGAGAATATTTTATATCCCTCCCTTCTTTTCTTTTGCACCTTATTAAACCAGATTATGTATGTTGGAAGTTTATAGGCGTACATATGGTTGAACGAGTTTAGTGCTATGCTTCAGGTATCAAATTTAATCCAAAAGCAATAACTAAAAAAAATTCGACTTGAGACCTTTTGGCCCGGCAGTACCGTACTATACTTTTCTTCATTTTCATATTGTTATGTTTTATTTTGATCTTTTCTTGTTGTCAATCTTGTAGAATTGATTGTAGATTGATATTCCTCTTAATCTTTTTCTATATCGATAGTCGTAGTTTAATTCAATTTTAAAATAAAGTTAATTTAAATATCGCGTAAAAATAATAATATTTAATTGTCAAATCTTACTATATGTAAAAGATCCATTTGACGGCTTTGACTTTTAGTCTGAGAGATAAGCACCAAACTACCATTGTCTAAATTAGAAGTGTCACATAATCCGTAGTTCTAAATTTGTGTATCAGACAGAGAAATAGTGTTATAAAACGGCCGTTAATATAATCAATGTTCGCAACAGAACGGTAGTGTGAAATATGATCATACTTTCTCACGTTAAATACAAATCGCAAACAACTTTTTTGCAAAAGGTTAATTTTTTGTTTATTGTCTTCAGTCAAATTGGGAACATTTACATAGGCGAGGTAGTCAAATAAGGGTAATATAAGGGATTTGATAAGATGGAATTTGACCTCGAACGATAAGAAATTTCTAAATTGATAAAGTTGTTTAAACCTTAATTTAAGCTGCTGTTAATTTATTAAGTAAATGTGCTCGAAACAATAGTTTTTCATCTATTAGCATCTCAAGACTTTTAACTACATCATTTCGTTCAATTAATGTTCCATTTAATATTACATTAGGTGTAACACTGGATACATAAATAAGCATTGATGATTTGGATACGTTAATTGTGAGGCCATTGTTTTGTATCCAAGTGCAGAAATTTTCAAGCTCATAATCATATGTAGTTTTAAATAAATAAAATACTATTGCAAACTAATACATTATAATTTCTTAGAAAATACTATTTCAATGGATTATTAAGCTTTTATAAACTTTCAATTCTTTGTTTCACCCTGTAATATACATAATCCTTTATTGTATTTGAAGAAATAAAATTGATATTTGAAGGTGAATTAAATTTTTCTTGTATTTTGTAACCTTTCATTTGTACGGCTATCTTGCATTGATGGAGATATAATAATACGCACACAAACAACCGTACCTTACTCGGGATTCTAACCCGGGACCCTTGGATCGTGAATTGGCTACGTTGTTCATTACACCACCAGGGTCTGAAAATACTATATTATACAAATATGTAGGTATACAATTTAAAAATCTAATGATCGCTTTAGTACTGATCCAGTTGAATTCAAATGAAGTCAATTATTTATACTTTTTTAAGTATAAAGATATTTTGGTTGTGTTTCTGCATAAATTCTAAGTGCGTGACTCTGCTAACCGCTTTTTATAGCGAACATACCTATATCATCATCAATGATATATGTAAAAAGTGTTTTCATTAACCATTAAAAAGGTGTGATGTTATATTTTATTTATTTATACGTGTATTTTACTGCTATAAATAGATCAAAGAGATACATATTTATTTTATCATGATTATAAAATTATTTTAGGCACATCTGTTTGTATAAAAACACAGTCAGATAAATATAAATATTTATAACACGTGATAATTTTTAATTGGTTTTTCATTGAGCGTTTTATGATTTTAAACTTCATTTATATACTTTTGTAAAAAAAATGTAAAATGTAAAACTGTGGTAATTGTGAGGTTAGTTGGCCGAAATAACTGAATATCGAAACAAGTACACTAAAAGTTTTGATGGTTATTGATGACTAACACTAATTGGACCAATTTTAAAACAGTTTTATTTTCACTCTTTATATCACAAGAGTAAGTATACTTAACAATTTTATTCCCTATAAATTTAATTCACTATTTACATTTATTGGTATAGTTTACAGTAGTTATAAATTTACTAAGTTTAATAGAATCAAGTGTAATTAAATTTGTCTTTAGTACCTAAAAACAATTCCTGCAGTATTTCAACTAGAAGAAAACATCGTAAATGGAAACTTTCGCAAAGTTTCCAGTAAATTTGCTTGAAACCAAAATCTCTTCGTTTCAGCATCCAAGTATAATGGTCATCGCAGGATTTTCACTTAAAAACACAAACACATCAACATCAACGTTTCCATCCGTGTTAAATTAGGAATTATACTCTTCACTTAATTCAACGAACTTCATATCAGAGGTACTCAATCTTTACCAAGCATACATAAATTTACGAACGTTTAGCAAGGAACTTTGAACAGTAATAATTATTAAACCGTTTATTTTGAAAGAGACGTATGTCACTCATTTTGAACAAACTTTGTGAAGTGGAGGGTTGTGTTTACGTGAAAATTGCCATTGTCCGCTGTTTTGATTAAGAGATATGACAGCTGTCTTTTCAACGTGAACCCGTCAACGTATTACTCTACAAAAATATCGAGTATATAAGAACAAAATTCCGATAAACAAAAAAATATAGACAATATAAGAAAGTAATCAAGCACATTACCAACGAATATTTAATTTTTTTGAATGAAATTATGGGTTGGGCTGGTCTACTAGGTACCTAAAGTAGAGGAACATGCCTAATAATATTTTTTCATGTAAATCATTTTCTTATATCTCTATAAATTGTCGTTTTAAAACCATGTACAAGGATAATTAATTAAAATAAAAAAATACTAAAATTTCAAAACATCGTAACTTAATATACATTTTTCTACAGTCTATCTACAAAGTAGTCAATTACGCTCTCTTTCGTCAACGCAAAATGTCACTTTGCCGCTCATGCGCGACAAAGTAGAAAAAAAGCTCGCTATCCAAATTTCTAACTATACAATGCTGAGAAATGTCACTTATCTACATTCTTAATAGAAACTTGTAGTCAGGAACTAATGGCACTATAGTTACACATTTACCACCTTCATAAGTCAATCTGACATATAATTGCTCTGTCGGTATATTATATAACTAAACAAAATGCTGCATTGCTCTGAAAATAAAATAGGGCATTTATTTACAAAAACGAAAGTATAAAGTACTGTAACGTAACGTAGATTCGGAGATGGGTTTTTGTAGCCGAGTGGCGAAGGGAGAATTCCAAGGAAAAAATAAAATCTTTATTTCTGAGCAGCCGTAAGTTATATTGTTCCTTTTTCAAACGATATCCTAGTACCAGGTCGTATTACTGGAACATTACCTCGTGGCTACCAAAATATTGTTTGCACGAGCCTTAGAAAAAAAACACAACCGCTCGCAACAGCGAACGCAAACCCAGAGGAAGATTTGTGCGCAACCGAAGCTAGCACCAACCAATGAAGATCGCGTCGCCCCTGAGAGATATAGGCCGACTACAAGAACAGGTGAGCTTTAAGGATATACGGCGATGACAGTGACTTTTATCTTGCTGCAACTGCCCCCCTTTCTCGGCTGCCCAGGAAAAAAATCTTACACCCCAAAACTAAAAAAAAAATTTTTTCCCCCTTTTTTTCCTCAGCCGAGAAATTACTCCCGGTACAATTTCAAATGACTAATGTGGAAGACCCCCCTCTCTTCCCCGGAATCGACAAGCCCCAGGACCACAGTCGATGGCCCGACAAGCTTTTTCACCCAAAACGGGCCCTCATTCTGCAGCTCTACCGGCGAGAAACCCGTGCTCTCGTGTACCACCGAATTCAGTAAATGTGCGATTTTTGGAACTTCGTACGCCCAGCGGGTATGATTAGCATAACAAAAGGTCCTGAATAGACGCCCAAGCTCGCGCATGATTCGCTCGCTGGGATTTGCTTGTGGGTGGCGAATAGAACAAAATCGCATTTTTATGTCGAGTTCTTGCAAAGTTTTAGCCCAGATATCAGAGGTAAATTGAGTACCATGGTCCGAAAGGATGGATTCGGGTTTCCCAACACTTGGAATGAAATCGTTCTTCAGCTTCCGAATGATGGAAAGTGATGTTGCCCGTTTTAGAGGAAAAAGTGAAACGTACTTACTGAATACGTCGACCATTACTAGTAGATAGGACACGCCCCCCCGAGAGGCTGGAAGTGGGCCGAACAAATCTAGGGCGACCAGTTCGCCCGGTTTGGAGGCGGTAATAGATTGCAACTCTGGCTTCGGGAGAGTGCTTATCTTGGCCCGTTGACAGATGTCACACCGACGAAGAGCTGCCTTCACATCGCGGTGCATATTAGACCACCAGACGTCTCGTCTTAAAGCTGCCCACGTTTTGTAGACCCCAAAATGCCCTGAAGTAACATGGTATTCATGAATAAACTCAAGTTTCCGACTATCGGGTACACAGAGCAAATTTGGTTCATCTTCCGCAACTTGTTGAAAAAGACAACCTTCGTGTAATACAAACCGGGAATTTTTCCCCGCCTTGACGGATCCTATGATTGAGCTTAATTTCGGATCTGCTAATTGTTGATCCGGCAGGGATTTTAAGGATTTAATAAAATCAGGCGATAAGCTTACTGAAGCACCTGCTGCAAATATACGAAAGTGACCGTCTGTGAGTGATGGCAAACGATTACTTTCTGAACGGGAAAGAAAATCCGAGACAACATTTTCTTTACCCGCAACAAACTCGATATCAAAATCAAATTCCTGCAGTGCCAAGCACCACCGACTTAATCTGGGGCAAAGCAACCTGCAGGTTTTTAAATATACTAGAGCTCTGTGATCCGTTAGGACAGTAAAAGGCTTACCGAGTAAGAAGATTCTCCATTTTCTAACTGCATGCATCAAGGCAAGGGCCTCCTTTTCACATACAGAATATCGTTTTTCTCGATCGAGTAGCTGACGACTGGTGTAAGCGACGACACGCCTCTCACCGCTAACTCGCTGAAACAGTTGCCCACCGATTCCGACATCTGATGCATCCACCTGTACGTAGAACCTTGAAGACGGGTCCACGTGATACAACTGCGTCGCTTGGATCAGTAAAGCTTTGACCTTATTGAAAGCCGCCTGCTGTTCTTCTTCCCAAAACCATTTCCTTGGTTTCCTTAGCAGCCTGGTAAGTGGTTCTGTTGCTGCTGAGAAATTCTCGCAGAATCTTCGGTCATAATTACAAAAACCTAGAAATGATTGCAACTGTTTAATATTTTTTGGAGCTTGAAGGTCCACAAGGGCTTGAATTCTCGCAGGGTCCGGCCTCACGGACAATATAACCCAAAAAATTCAACTCTTTCCGAAAGAATCTACATTTTTCTAATCTGAGGGTAAACCCCGCCTCGGACAAACGGCTGATCACTTGATCTAAATGTTCGAGATGTTCCGAAAATGTTTCTGATATAATAAGTAAATCATCTACATATGGGGTCACAAAAGAACTACATTCGGGTCCCAAAACTTTATCAATACAACGACTGAATGACGCCACGGCCGTGCGTAACCCAAAAGGTAAAACAGTAAACTGATAAGAACGTGAACCAACTAAAAACCCTGTAAACTTTTTGTCCTCTGCTCTCAATGGGATCTGCCAGTAACCATGTGTTAAGTCGATACTAGACATGAACCTTACGTTACCCAACGTGCCCAGGATATCTTCGATTCGTCTAGGGGCTTCGTTGTCCGACAGCATTACTTTATTAAGTCTGCGTGCGTCCAAACATACCCTTACACTGCCGTTTTTCTTTACGGCTGTTACTAACGGACTGATGTAAGGAGTGGCAGCTCGTTCAATCACCCCCCAGCTCTCCATTTTATCCAGTTCCCGTTGAACTGCTTCCCGGTGTGCAATAGGGACTGGATATGATTTTACTACAAAAGGTGAATAATCAGAAAGCTGTATTTCGTGTACGTATTCAGCAGTACGCCCGGGGACATCAGAGAAAATATTTTCATGACGATGTAACACCGCCCTCACAAGCTTTTCCTCGTTGTGATTAACACTCGACTCGGACAGTGCTCTATTTATGGCAGCAATATGATCAACTTTAACTGTAAATGAATGACAGATTCTTTTGCGCAAATCAAGGGTACGAAGCTCACAGGAACGCAGTGCGGCAAACTCATGCCGTGTTTGTTCTTCTGGGATGCGAACCACAGAATTATTGTAAGAAATACTAATAAAACGTTCCCCAAGACATAACTGAGCATTAATGGCTCTAAGTAAGTCAATGCCCAAAATTACGCTGAACGCTAAATCGGGAATTAATAGGAATTCTTGCCGAAATTTATATTGGCCCAAATAAAAATCAATTTGCACCTGGTGAGTGACCTTGCGCTGTTTCCCTTTGAAGGCGCCAGACACCCTGATGCCAGTGACAGGAAAAATAGGGAAATCTACCTCACCTGTGGTTATTTGGTTCCATGTGGTAGCAGACAGGCAGCAAGCTATGCTACCAATGTCTACCAGGGCGGGAAACTGCATGCCGCCGACGGTGATTACGACCACCGGGCATCGGAGGTCATCCGCTTCGTGGCTGGCGTCGCATTCCTCCATCAAATCGTCAACAGGGTAGTTGCCACAGGTCTGCTCCTCCTGTTGTATGGCAGAGATCACTGGGGCTACGTGACCCCTTACCCCTCGTTTCCCGGCCACAACTCGCCGCCTTCCTCTACGTCGGTGGTTGGTTCCTGCTGAAGCGCGTTGATTGGGCGTCGGTCATGGACGTGATTTCCACCTCGTGTGGTGTTGCTTGGTGCCTCTCGTCTAAATGGTGGATAGCGCCTTGGTTGCTCCTGTCGACTATTTCCCCAACTCGGAGGTTTTTGCACTTCTTCTGTCTCCGTGTAGTAATCGGCCTGCCTGAGCCGATTGAGGGCGTCTTCGCAAGTCTGCACCCCGACTAAGATGCATGCAAACTGTGGCGGGAGCTAGCGAGCTACCGTAGCCACTAAAGTCGACTCGGAATATGCTGGTTCCAAGTAACGGCTTGTAGCCATCTGCCTCATAAAATGGTTTACTATGGGGCCGTCTCCCTGGCGGTACCGAGTGGATTCCAGCCGAAGTTTTGTCTGCAGCTGTCGTGTTGGGCCCCAAAAATGGGTGATGAATGCCGCTTTCAACTGCCTGAAATTTTGGAATGTAGGCAGAAAAGCGTCGGCCTATAATGACGCATTGTGTTTCGTTTGCATCCTACCATATAATAGTATTTGGTCATACTGCACGTTAAAGTCAGTATGCACTCTTTCTAGAGCATTTATGAACTCCATTGGGTGCGTGCCCCCCTGATCGTCAAACATCGGTATTATTTTAAGCGGGTCTGGGATTGGCGCTTGCATAGTTCTTTGATGTGCGAGCGCTGCTCCAATAGCCCGTGATATCATATTCTCCAAGTCCATCTCTGTTGTACTTCGTTGCGTGTATATATTTTGAGGTGTTTCTTGCTCCTCATACGACGTGGGGATTGGGGGTCTCCCAGCTGCTGCTTCCGTCAGCGTGCGCACTGGATCGAATAGCTGACTTATCTCCACTACCTCTTCCGCGGTTCTAGTGCGGGCTCTTGTGTTGCGTGGTATTGCGCCACCTCGCGGCGCCGTGCCTCCTCTAGGGCAGTGATCTAACGGCGTATTTATTTTATTTTTCCCTCCGCTCGGCCCCTCTGTTGGTCGCCAAGTTGTAACGTAACGTAGGTTCGGAGATGGGTTTTTGTAGCCGAGTGGCGAAGGGAGAATTCCAAGGAAAAAATAAAATCTTTATTTCTGAGCAGCCGTAAGTTATATTGTTCCTTTTTCAAACGATATCCTAGTACCAGGTCGTATTACTGGAACATTACCTCGTGGCTACCAAAATATTGTTTGCACGAGCCTTAGAAAAAAAAAACACAACCGCTCGCAACAGCGAACGCAAACCCAGAGGAAGATTTGTGCGCAACCGAAGCTAGCACCAACCAATGAAGATCGCGTCGCCCCTGAGAGATATAGGCCGACTACAAGAACAGGTGAGCTTTAAGGATATACGGCGATGACAGTGACTTTTATCTTGCGGCAATACTTAGATTAGATTTAAGCAATAGCTCAAGAAGAACGGAAAATAGCGATAAATTAAAATTAAATATAAAATAAATTGTGTGAACAGTTATGCCGCCAGCTTCAAAAGTTTGGCGTGGACGCTCTCAATGTACATCCACTTTTTCACTGCACTAAATTAATGTACTTGAAACAAATAAATTATACAAAAAACTTATAATATTCATTATAAAATTGGCATTAATTTTTTGAAAAAACGAAAACCAAAACAATATCTTGAAGTCATATTTGAATACGTTCCTATCTTCACTGCAAAAATATTGCGTAGTACGGTAAGTACAAAGTTTACATTTTATTATTTTTTGTTATGGTGGAGGACTGTAGAAAAAATCTTCTGTATGTTTCGAGCGCAAGTTGACATTGACAATCGACAATGTCCAATTTTGCGCTCTTAATACACAAATAGCTATTTTTTCGTATTTTCAAATCATTTTTTGCTAACACCAAAATTTTATTGCATAATATTATTTTATTATATGCGCTAATTATTCTTTCAGGGTTAATTTATTGTTTATTGCCATCTTCCATCAAGAACTCTCCGATTATAATAAGTGATTAAATAAAAAGGAGAAAGATTGGCAACGCTAATAATTTTGCGTAGGTAACAAATATCAAAAAGTGAGCACCATCCTTCTAATACAATTATTATTCTACATAAAATGTGTCGTACTCGAACTCGAAGCATAACTTTTAATTTAACTAGTTTTCTTGTACTCAAACTTCTACACAAACTGCAAGACTCTGCTTATTATATGGCCTGATATTGGTTTTATGTGCGTATTTTGGTAGGTAAGTAGGTAAATTGGTGCTTACTTTTTACTATTACTAATAAATATTTCATTACCATTTTGAAATGAGGTAGGTACTTATCTAGTTAAAGTGCTGTAATGCGTATTTAATTGTATTCTTTTTCAAAGAAATTTTAATCAAATGTCAATAAAGTGAAAGGCTGTTGGTAAAAAATTCATATGACTTCTAAGTGCTAAATTTTAAACGATATTGTTCTTTAAAGATCCTACAAATTTGAAAATATCACAAAATATCCATTAGATATTTTACAATTAATTATTGATATTTGAGTAATATATTGAAAAAGTCAGGTGACGTCTGAGCATCACGATGAGCACATACATTTTAACATATGACAAACTATCGTCCGCTTTTATTTATATAAATAACGTAAATTGTTTTCCGATTGGCTGTGAAAGACGTATTGTGTGTGCTCCGATGTCACAGGAGTGGGGGGTAGTTTTTCATTACTATATCAGGCGTCAACCTTTTATTTAATTATTTACGAAAATAAAAAGTAATTATATTTACGTATATTACTATGAAAATATTGCATAAACTTTCATATAAAATACTTTTTAAAAAATGTGAAACCGGCTCATTATATGAAACGATTTATTTCCATATTCAATTCGATTAAATGTCTATACACCTACTAATAGCAATAATAATTTTAGAATAAATCTGTGTTCACGAAGGTTGTCATTGTTAATTTTTTCTTTCAAATAAGTTATTTCAAAAATATATTTGTTAGTATGTTCGATACGTCGTACGTCATATAATTTTGAATTGATTGTGAAAAATTATCACTAACAAAAGTCCATTCCTTCGACCTTCTATGAAGATAAAAATCTTTTACTGATTGCAAAATCTAGTAACTGTACAAAATATAACGATGATATTATAATTGTAGGTACATTATTGTCAGTATCAGTAGCACATTAGTAGCTATGGAAGAAATATAAGCTTACCCTTACTTACTGAAAAAATTCATTACGCATATATCTGCAATTAGTTTATATAATGGGTTAAGAATTTATCTATAATATATATAAAAGAAAGAAAGACAGATGAATTCTGTTGTTTGATTGTGTGGAAAGGTTGACGGTGTTTGCTGCGGAATGCGACTGTTCGGGATTAGCTGCATTTTAAATATTTAAAATACTTTCCATGTTCTCGGCACTTTTAATTACATTAACATGTTCCTGAGAGTGGCTGGACTTGTGTATTCAACGGGAGCGAGGAATTAATTAAATTTTGAGTAAGGACTTTAATCCTTTATTGGAGAATAGCTTAAGGCAAATTATATATCGCGAGTAACGATGTGACGTTAATTAAGCGGCATTATATGAAGATTTGGCTCGGAAGGATTACATGAGTTAATACTTGTTGAAGGAAATAGATAAATGGAGATCGGTCAATACTTTCCAAAGAAAGATACATATCTTATTGGAGAAGTTGCATTTGGGATGGAAATGTCTGTCGTCACCGAAATGTCTTGTTTGGAAAAATAAATCTGTAGTGAGTATTATGACAGAACTAGATTGGAAACAAAGTTTACTTATTGCTTCGCAAACAATCTTGGATAACACTAACAATTTTGACAAGCTGTTGACAATTGGCACTATTCTACTATTCTAGCATAGCGTAAGAATATTGAAAAACAAATCTGACGTGATATACATAACGTAGAAGATGTACGTAGGTATAGGATACAATATTTACAAAAATAATTATTTTATTTTTCATCTCTAAATTTATAAAAACCAAATATTTCTTAATATATTAATTACCTCTCGCTAAGAGAGGTATTGTATTCATGCTAAAAATCGCATATCCAGATTTTAGTGAATAAGCACGTTTTAAGGTCCCTAGAATCCGATTATAACATTTTTACGATGATGTGTGTGTGTGTGTGTGTGTGTGTGTGTGTGTGTGTGTGTGTGTGTGTGTGTGACTCACCGAGCCGCAGTGTTTTACCACTGCCGTACTGCCAGTTGGATTTCAGCCATTGATACATTTATTTAAGATGTATAAGTGGCCAGCTTATAGCATCCGAGTGTGATTAATACAAGTAGCTGTATTTATTTTTTACGACAACTCACACATTGTCGATCGACGGGAATCGAACGCACGGAACATGGTTCGGGTGACGTCACTGCGGGCTACGAGATGTGCGCTAGGTCGCTCAGCCACCAAGCCTAGCTTCTTTATTCGATAGATATAAATTCATTATTATATCTTCTATAGATTTAGAGATAAAGAAAGGCATATAAAATAATTTGATGTAAAAAATCTCAGATCAAGGCAAGAAATTCAAATGTTTGTAATTGACACATAAATGTCACTGTCAAAAATATTTGTATGCCTCTGTCAAAAATATTTGTACATTATTATCAAGATTATGAAAATAGAAAAATCAACAACGCAAAAAAATATACGTAAAAAATAATATAAAAGAAATTTGCGAAAAAATGACGAATATAAAGAAAAAGAAACGGAAAGTAGAAAAAGAAAATTTCAGGATATTGAATATAAAGAAAATGTATGTATTGTACATAATTTATATTAAAATATCCCATAGATTTTGTAAATATATGTGAGAATTATTTTGTTGTGAGACATGAATATATGTATTTGTATTTTAAAATATTTTTCGTTTTATGCGTACAACCATGTAAAATATCTGGCGTGAGGTTATGTGTTGGCCACATCAGATTTTTTTTTCCTGTTATAAAGTTATACACATATATTATACAGGATGTCACAGGACGAGCTTACGCTATGTTTTTTTAAGAACTATTCAATATTATTTGATGAAATTTGGTATCTAGGGGTTTCCCGCCATGTCCATTTCAGCTAAAATATTTTCAAAACAGTAGCATTTCCAGTTTAACCGGAAATAGACCCTAACTTTTTTATTTTAAATGGAATGCTATACTTTTTATTTTACCATTGAATTTAGTAGAAAATTTCATATGGATGTAACGAAGAGGAATACCAAAGAATTATAATTTGTGGAATTGTAGTATTAGAGTTATCGCATTAGAAAATTTTGACACACACGGACACACACATACAGACATCATCGTAAAAATAGTAAAATCGTATTCTAGGGACCCTAAAACGTGCTTATTTATCAAAAACTCACCACCGAATTTTTTGACCAAAGACAATACCTCCCTTACCTAAAGGTGATGGAAGGTAAAAAATGAACGTACCTAACGCTGGTTGTGGAACTAAGGACCCAATTATTAATTTTCATCGATGCGATATGCAGTGAAAATTATTCACTTTATCACTTGGACCTATTCTCTATTGCAAAGTGATGTGACATAAGTAAGAGAAAATTATCATATTGTATGCATTTACTGTATGTTGACAATATTTGCTGCACATAATAAGAAAACACGAATTTGGCGCATGTGTTTGTTGACATTTGGTATATAATATCATAACAGTGACAAGTGATATGATATAAATTTATCATTTGAATGGTCAAAATTGAGAATTGGAACAAAAATAAAAATACAAGTGGCTTATGTAGATAGTCGACTCATACTAGATATATTTTTAATACGCATTTAAATTAAGTTTGCTTGTCATCAACGGCGCGGATATAAAAATTATTGAAAGAAGACTGTTTTGAATGTAATGCAACAGTGAAAATTTGTGTAACTCATAGTTACCATCAAATATATATATATATATATATATATATATATATATATATATATATATATATATATATATATATATTGTGAAAATCCCAGCGGGATTCGAACCAAATTGGGAGGTCGTGGGTTCGATTCCCGCTGGGGTCCGTGAATTTTTCACAAAACCCGCCTTCGTTTATATATAAAAATTATTTTATGCACCCCACACATAAAATAAGTAAATTGATGTTATTCGAAGTTGTGTTATTTGAAAGTAAAAGAAGTTATTCATGGTATCATTATATTTGTCCCTCGAAATATAAAAATCATGTGGAAGTAATTTTGGGAACATTAGCAATAAATATAAAAACCGTGCAGAACGTGGAAAACTTCAATAACACGCATTACTCTTCGCAGCTGTTCTCCTTCTATAGGCAGGCAATCGATTAGAGCTTCATCCTTACCACACACACATCAACTCAACACTCCGAGACACGAAGAATAATTCAAGATTTCCTTCAAATTTTCTCTAACGGGTTTTTCATGTTCTGAAGAACGTCCAAGTGAAATTATGCCTCCATCGAAACCACGAATTTATGAGATTGTTGTAGGTGAGATCAAGTCCTCCTCGGTGATGGCGATAATGGGTTATTGCAGCGCGGTGGTTAGCACGCCTCCGCGCCGCTTTAGAAACCGCCCATACATCTAAACTTTCTGAATTTCTCCAAAACTGTAATAATCGTAAATTTAAAGGAAATGTCATGTTCGCAACCTAACCCTTTGTGGTGTTTTCATTCTTTATTTTATGTAGCCGTTTTCATATGCTGCTGGTTTATGTTACGAGCTAGTCTGATCTTTACGTAATAACAATAACAATGAAAGGCAGTCGCCGAGAACAAAATCCTATCGCACTGACCACGTGACATAATCTCAACTGGAGTTTTAAAATGACACACTATTTTTACTTTATCGCTCCCCAGTGCATACTTTTCTCTTTAAATAAAATGTTATAGTTTAATATGAATATGCATCATAGCTCACATTTTTAAAAGATATATGTATTATATCGTATGAAATTTAAGAGGACGATAAGGTATCAGTCTCATATACAACTATACGAAATAATATAAAACACAAATTTATAAATATAAACGTTGATAAATCTTTATGTTAATTGTACCTTTTAGTTCATAGTAAACTCTCAATGTTGAAATCCGATTATATTTTTAATTTAAATTTGATTTTTGCTAAACTTACACTTGAGTTTAAGCATTGAAAGCCTATACACCATATAATAGAAAAAATTAGCTTGTGTTAGTTCTTAAAATTCTACTATGTTCTTTACTGTTTTCTATTTTATTGTAAATGTATATTCATTTTACTTTATATGCAATATGCATCCTGTTAAGTAAATAAAAGATTGTTATTATTATATTAAAATTTTGCATCACTTTCACTGCTAGTACTGTAACGAAGTCACATATTTTCGTCCATTTTCTTCAAATATCCCGGCAAAAGACGACACACAGAGCCATAGTTCTCCATGGACACGAGTTGGTCAAAACTTCAAGTTCACAGTCTTCCCAGCGATTTCTATGCTTCATAGCCGGTCCGTGGGCTTTGTAATCAGGGCAGAGAAGGTCATACAATACTTTTCTTGAAGTTTTGCTAAGAAATCGGGATGAAAATCATGTTTTTTTGTCAAAGCACACTTAGAAAACTTACAGGTTACAAATGAGGATGTACAACTACTGCCAGCCAGCATACCCATAATCCATAGGCCGGGCCTAACTGTCTGGACAACAATAGAACCCTTAAGAACACAATTCCATTCGCAGAACTTGCAGAAAATCACTGGGAAATTCATCTGACAACTGCAAGAATAGCTGAGCGATGCTGGTGCTACGGTCAGCCGCGGACTTCCAGGCAAACTGAAATATATTTATTATATTTATTGTATTCATGTGCTATTTGTATTGTATAATTTTACCTGATGATAACTTTCACAAAAACACTGGAAATTTATTTTTTGCTTAATTTTTTAAAGACACAAAATAAACATTTTACAAACCAAAGCTACAGCCAATCAGACATCGCAACACAACTTCGCCTCCGCACCAATAAGATGGCCGGTAAAATCTCCCTCTTCGAACGCGCAAATATCAACCAAATGTAACCAAATTTGGGTATAAATATCACTCGCGGAGCTTAAGAAATCACTTCATACAATAGCTGCATCGGCTAACTAAGAAGTCACTTCCTGCGATAGCTGCTTCGGCTATACAAGAGGACCATTCTACCTGCAGCTTCTGTTGTCTAGAACTCAACGACATGCGCATCGCGAACTGCCCTCAGCAAGATAGTCGCTGAATCCGAGCGAGAGTGTCATCTCAGAGACAGGATTCCAGTCAAGTACAGTAAATATATACCAAGCTACATAAATTCAAAGTCAACCAGACAGATTTCCAAGACATTTTTTATTCTAGTTACATGTTTGTACATGTGGTGTGAGTTAATAAAATGTTTAAGTTTTACAAATTTCACAATCATTTATACATAATAATCCTCGACCTCCGACTAGCTATCCGCAATCCTAAACTACCCCTAAAACAGACAGTTCACAGAATGGCGCCCGAAAGCAGTAACAGCAAACCCAACACAGGGGTAGGTACGTCACAGTACTTCATTATTATTCCCAAATATAATGTTTTCGGTAAATTCTACCGAATCTTTAATTCTACTATTAGTTTTATTTTGGAAATAATACATATGTAGTTTAGAAATGATAGTTTCAACCGCAGCAACTAGTCGTTCAGGTTTAAGCTTCAGTTCAGGCTTAAATTAAACAATAATTTTATTTACGAAAAACTTGTTATTTTAATTTAAGTAACTTTATAATCATAACAACCAACATTGCATTAGTAATTATAAACATTAAATATAAATGTATCATCTCAACTTTCAACCACAAATATCATCTTCAATAAAACAGCCATTAGACCCTAAAGATGGATATTATTGATAAAATATATCTTTACTCAATTGCACCGTAAAAATTATTAATTTATTCTATAACTTGTATTATTGTGTCTTCGTTAACTTATATGCAGGTATGTGTTAGATTAATACTATAATCTATTATCAACCTTAAGTTGTTTTGTAGGATTTTTTACGGACTTTTTCTCCTTAAGGAAAAGGCTTTGAAATTAATTGCGAAATTAAGCTCTGGGCCAAGACTTGAATCCAGGACAATTAAATTGTTAGTTTTGATCCACTCTGGAAAATAACCAACTTCATATACAAATTTTGATTAAGACTAAAATTCTTTCTTCGTTAATTTTGGAAGTGGAGCCCTAGATTAACAATTTAGATAGTAAGAATAATCTTGAACAAATCTTATAATTTGAATCTTTTCAGAAAGCCCCGACCTGTATTATTCCGGAAACAAATGAAACACGAGAGTTGTCCAATAGAGGGAAGGTGAAGGGTACCTTCATGCATACGTGATTTTTTTTCCGTCCGCAGTGAGCTTTAATTGCTTGCAGTCAGCCTTGACTGAGGGCGTGCGGTCTGTCAGATTTACACTTTTTGCGAAATAGTAGAACAATTTTAGCAGCAGTATTATAGCGGGGACAAGTGCTACGTGAAAAATGTATCATGGTTTTCCGAATACTGACCCTTGGAACTCGTTTTAAATACCCTGGCGAACGATATGCTGTCTTGCCCGGAAAAAAGACGATCTACTCAGCTGTTGGTCTTGACCCAAAACTATTTTAAAAAATCTGATGTGGCCAGCACATTACCTTCCGTCAGTTATATGAGGTATTTACGAAAATCCTACCGATGAACTGTTACCGGTAAACAGCTATTTATCAGGTTATAGCTACCGGAATCGATATTTTAAGAACGTAAGTGGTAAACAGGATAAATCCCTCGATAAATCCGTAACCTAAGAAATTTTTGAAAATTTAAACAGGTTAGAAATTGGACTTAGTTAACAAACTGAGCAGTTCTACTTTGAACACATTTCCACTTTTAACGCGCGCGCTTCGCTTTGCATCACTTCCTTTTTTGAGATTAGATTCTTCATGAAGCCGATAGATGGATCTGGCAGATATTGAACAATTTTCGAAGACGGTAACTTTTTACCACTCGTGTATTCGAACACAGACAGTAGATGCGGTATCAACCGGTAGAATTCTCGTAAATATGTATGTATTTTCTATAAAATCCATACAGAAAGTTCCTTGCAAAAGATTCTAAATTTATTGTATGTACATTACCTTTCGACAGTTGTATGTATTTTATACAAATTCCATACAGAGAGTTCATATAAAGATCCTATATTTCGAGTAAAATTATAACACAAATATACCTCGAATATGTCAATTGCACTTGACACTGACATCATTCAATCAGAATTTTCTTAATATAGTAGCTGTTTCTAGCATAGCTGGCTAATTTATGAAATTTAATTGCTTTATAATTTTATAACTGTATATCCATTTAATATGAAGTATAAAATACAGTCAAATCGTAATGTTCTTTAATATTTATAATAACATTAAATGTGAAAAAATGATATTTAACATCGTTTTTTCAAGAAAAATTGTTAAAATCTTCAAATGAGGGTACTTCCAGTTGACCAATTATAACCAAAAGCTAATCAGCTCTTCATATGGATGCAACGGAAAGGAATACGAAAGAATTATAATTTTTGGAATTGTAGTATTAGAGTTATCGTAGACGAAAATTTTGTTACACACACACACATGCAGACATCATCGTAAAAATAGTAAAATCGTATTCTATGGACCTTAAAACGTGCTTATTCATTAAAATCTCATCACCGAATTTTTTGACCAAAAACAATACCTTCCTTACCTAAAGGTGACGGAAGGTAAAAATGATATTTTAGAATCTAGATTTTCTCTGTATGGGACCTGCATAAAATGACATTATGTATATGTAAATGGTAGCCGATAATTAATTCCAGCCATTTTCAATCGTTGCAGGGGACGGTAAAGCCTTTTAATGCTGTGAATTTAACCTATAGCAAATTGTTCATGCCATTCCATCCGGTTTTTAGTCAACTGACAATTTTTACCCGCAAGGACACAAGAAAATGAAGGTTTGATATAGAATACCCAGATTCTAAAATATCATTTTTTAAACAAATTTGGGTCATAGCCCACAGCTGGGTAGATCGTCTTTTTTTCCGGGGAAGACAGCAAATAAATCTTCATTGTATTTAAAGTGAACGCCAAAGGTCAATATTTGGAATACCATGATACATTTTTCACGTACACGTAGCATTAACCCTCGGTCTATATAGCGGTCTATATAGCATCATTATAAGATAACGGCAAGATAAACTGACGTTTCCTTGGTAAAACACAATTTTCCTGTGGCATAGCAGGCTCCCTACTCTCCTGATAAGACTCCTACTGATTTTTGGTTCTTTCCCAAACTGAAGATGCCTCTAAAGGAGATCCGATCCGATTTGATTCACGAAGAGACAATATGCGGCATGCGATTGTACAACTGTACTTTATTCCCACAGAGGCGTTTCAGAAGTATATCTAACGATGATGAACTACTGGGAGAACTGTATGTGCGGTCCCAAAGAAACAATTTTGAAGAAAATAATGATATCAGGCCTCTAAATAAGGTCTGTGTAGTTCTCATACAATAATACTGTCAGCGCACAACCGGAAACGTTATTTAAAAATAATTCTTGGAATTAGGTTTTGTAGTCAATAAAGTTCTTAATATATGACAGAGCAAATTTAAGAAAGACAGGATATAAAAATAGTTGTCCTCCGGTATTTGTTCAATGGTTCCATTATCTCTGATAGAAGACGGATAAAATCTGAATAAGGATTGCATTTTTATTTAAAAAAAATTATAGGGCGCTACAAAAACTCATTTTTATTATTATAACGTGTATAAGTCTGTATCTTAGACTACTTAGACTATCGTAGCAGAAAGAGTTTTATTAAATATTTTTTATATGAATACCTATATTGATGTAAAATGGAAATTTTATAAATTAAATATGGGTATCTACATGTACATTTTAAAACAAAGTAAATGTATTTGAAGGGGATTAATTTTAATAACGGAAATTGTGTGTTTAATTAGTGAAATATAGTCCGAACAAATAATAAATCCAGCATTTTTAACTCCACATATTTGACACATGATACACGGTTAAATATTAACTATATAAATAGATAAATGAATATTCCATATATAATAATTCCACGGTTTTATTCCACTAAGATAATAATGCAAATGCGGAAATCATAAATAAAAACGTTTGCATTATTTCTATACTCATGAACTTGTTACACAATGGAATCATTTTTATATTACATCAATGGGATACGATATAAAAACATTTTAAACTGGAAAATAAAATGTAAATTGGACTGGTTTTCAATAAAAATCAAAGCAAATTATATTATACTCAATAATGATTCAAGTATATTTAATTAGTACACGTATACAAATTTTATTCTGATTTATTTATGGACATATTTCAACATAAAATTATTCATACATTGGGTGCATACATTACTTCTATAATAAGTATAAAGTTTTAGTTTATTCAAAATGTATTGAGATAATAATTGCTAAATTTATATTATAGGACTGCAATGCATGAATTATTTATTTAATGTGTGTGTGTGTGCGTGCGTGCGTGCGTGCGTGCGCGCGCGCGCGCGCGTGTGTGTGTGTGTGTTTGTGTGTGTGTGTGTGTGTGTAGATCCCGTTTACGCTCTATCGTGAATACTATCATTCAGAAAAATTTTAAACATTAGATTTTGGTTTAAATCAGATAACCGCAAATGGCATTTTACTTGAAGCGTGCAATATTTTTCTCCGAAAAATACCTTTAAATGTTATTTTTTTGGGATTTAGTTATTATAAAAATTAAATTTTCTACAGGTTTGCATTAATACTTTTTCTATATATTCTATGGACAAATTTATAAAATTATCTATAATTTATATCCCGGAACCTACGCATAAAACAAACACAACTTCTTGAATACACGGTTCGTATTTCAAATGTATGTAACTGACAGATAAATGTCACTGTCAAAGAACCAATCATTTCAAATTGATAATAGATGCTTGAATTGAACCATAGTTATATGGAATGGGACTTAATACAGTTTTCAGCATAAGTAAATATGTAAGAATGTATATTTTAATTAATAAAAATTAAATGGCGAAAGGTATTGTATTGGCCATATCAGTTTTTTAGTTATCACTATTATTTCTATTTTGCACAGATTCCTCTCCTCTCAGAATAATTCTCTCAACATTTAAAGCAGTGCCAAATGCGTCGGTTACGTGTCTTGCGTATTTTCCAATTTATAACAACGTTTAAGTTATGTCTGACCCACCATGCAATAAGTTTTATTATCTAGTGTAATAAACAATTTTTTATAACGGGTACAAAACGGCCGCTGACAGAACACGAATTAGAAACATTGACCTTGGATGCCCATATAAGTGATAGTTTTGATGCTGAGGATGAATTGAGCACCCACAGCATAGATACTGCACAGGACAGTGATTTAAACGATAAAATAATACGACAAAATGAGTTTCTAGACATTGAAAGAAATGAGAAATAAAAACATGATGGTGTTACATGCGTTACGATGACAACAAACATTTCCTTAAATGCTCTACAAGCAATAATGAGGTATATGTATAAGGCCTACGGCATCTCTACTACAATCTGTCAGCAATGTACTCAATGCAGCCATTCAAAACAAAATAAAAATGAACACTTCAGACTTTTTTTTGATAGTGACAATATTTTATAATCACAATTCATATAAAGTTCAACACAGTTTAAAATATTCTTTATTTTAATATTATATATATATATATATATATATATATATATATATATATATATATATACATATATATATATATATATATATATATATATATATATATATATATATATATATATATATATATATATATATAGATGTAGAGGTGGTAAATAACAAAATAGGAAATGCGAAGTGACTGATAGGCACAATTAATAAGAACATTCTATAAAAAAATCCGAATCCACCAAAATGACAGTATACACAAATGTGTACATCCCTACCCTTATATACTCCTGCGAATCATCATGGAAATACGGTACCTCAGATTAGTAAAAGGAAAAAAGAAAAACGGACAGAATTAGAAATGAGGAGTTTAGAAGAGAACTGAAAGTCAATGCCCTGGAGAACATAGTAGGAGAAAAGCAACTGAAATGGTACCTGCATAGACAACGGAATCGCGAAGCAAGCACGCTCAGCCCAAAGTATAACTAAAAGGCTAAGCCGGATACCAAAGAAAGCCTGGATCGAGCAAGTAAAAAATGCAGCCGCGGCCGAGCGTAGAGGATACGAATGGCAGGAAAGAACCCGGACATCGTACAGGACCAGGTGCAGAGTATATGCGAAGCATCAGTGGACCAGGCATCGTAATGCCGTCAACCTTGATACCGAAAGGTAGAAGAAGAACGATTATGTATGTATATATATTTTACTATAAAGTGTTCATAAAAGTACATTGTTTTATATTTATTGATAAATATTTATGCTCTTAGTATAAAGTAAAGGTTTTGTTAGTACTGTTAAATTAAAACTTTAAAAAATAAGTAATCACCAACAAAACGTCATTCATGTAAAAACATTAATAAACATTAAAAAAATAGCGGGTCTGTATTGACATATTATACCTTAAGTGATTGCCGAGCCTACCATACCAGTTAGTAGCGTGCAGCGCGTATTATTTACTCTGCAGCTACCCGTAAAAACTGCAAGTTTAAAAAAAGGTTGCAACTATCAGTATGCCAACGTGCACAGCCAGTCATAGGCTCATTTTGCATATGACGTCACTGCGAAGCACAGTGAATACAAGTCTTATATAAACGTACTGTTTTGATTCCCGAAACTGCGATGTATGTCGATTTGATCAATATTATTTTCAATTGTTAATAAACAATTATCGATTTTTAAACTATAGGTGTGTAAAGGTACATTTCTATAGCGCCATAGAAAAATATAAAATCCATCAGGTTTGGTGCATAATATAAAAGAAGAAAACGATGCATTTTCAATAACTTACCATTCTAGTCAGTGGGTTTTCCTGTTTATGTACCTATATATGAGAAATTAAACAGGACAAACATTTATTGAACAGTTTTATTGAAAGGCTCTGGGTTCAAATTCCAGCGAGGTCCATGAATTTTTCACAATTCTTTCTTCGTTTAAATAAATTTCTCCTGGATCCTAAAGCTCATTTCTACGATGTAAACAATTTTTCTTTTTTACAGTTCTGAAAGCTGATCTTTCGATTAAGACTCCATAATCTAATATACGTCCGCGTGCGGCTTAAACAATATATTACTTTGTAAGGCATAATAAAATCTTTTCCTAATTTGAAAACAGTCCTGTCAGCTAGCACTTTGATAATGTTTTTCTGTTTAGACAGCGATATTCCATAAAGCACATTAAATTCAGAATCCAGTACTTCAGCAACATGAAGCAAATCATTGTTTGGATTTAAGAGACCACCTCTAGAAATGAAATGTACTCAATTACCAGATCGAGATATTAAAGTTGTTTCATTGATTGTAGATCCTAAATCGTACTTGTTTTTAAATTTATGAGCCACATACCCAGCTATGTATCTGAGATACTCTTTACGAATCTTGTCCTTGCAATCAAAATATTGCAGCAACTGTAAGCTTTCATTCGTAGCTTCAATTTCTGACAAATCTATTTAGGGATATTGCGGCTCTATAAAAGAATGTAGGATTACTTTTTCTTCGGCAATTTCTGGAAAAGTTTCGATGCTATTGAATAATGCTCGTAATATACCTTCAGTCAAAGTAAACTGAACAAACACAAGCAAAATTTTCGACAAATATTATTTTATACTTCAATTACTAAAGGAGTAACGAGTAGCATTCTTTAAATTAATTTTATGTGCCCGACGACAAGCAATTATTCATTGCTTGCAAGTTTCTTTGTATTCTGGGAAATGGAAATACTTTATGCCCGTACCCGTCGTTTTGCTATTATAATTTCTTTATACCATTACAGTCACATGAATTGCGTAATTTTATATAGTGCAGCGCAACTCATGTGAATATTCGTGTAAACACCCTAGCAACCTTAAAAGTAGCGCTTGCAAGTTGTTTGCCTAAAACATTTTTTTACTGCGCGTAATGTCAAAAATAGCCCCGTCTAAACAGGATTGCGGTGGCTACAAAAAATATTAGTTTGGTTGAAACTTTTGCTACTGCAGCGTATACAGTAAATTTGATACTGAGGTAGATATTTACTTAAATTTTAATGTTTGTTTTTAAAAAAAATACAAATGTAACGGAAACGCGCACTGCGCATTTAATTTAAATTCTAAAATCTACAATTACAGATGCCTTCTTACCATCAAAAGCCATATTTTATTAAAACTTGATTATATAAATCAACATGAACACGGCAAGACAACAAGAATAGTGTGTGTGAATCTGTAAATAGTAGTTGTGTGTGATCACACCACTGCAAATGTTTTCAGACTTGAATTTTTTTTAGGTATCTACAATACAAAATACTGCGAGCTGCGCCCTACTTATGTGATGTGTGTGAACACCTTTGCAACCATTTTTTAAACTTGAGGCTTTTATGGGTAGCTTCAGTACAAATACTGCGTACTGCTCGCTACGCCTGAGATGTATGAACACTACACGAAACTTTTACAGCTGCAACTTTAAAACTGCGTAGCAAAATATCTCCGTGTGATCTTAGCTTTACCTTTGGAGCCCTAACCTGTCGGTGTGTGACCGACTGAAAGTAGCGTATAGCGCGCAGTTTCCTATGCTGCGGCTGCTTAAGTTGCATGTGTACAAAAAAAATTCAGAACTTTTCACACCTATTGTGCTGCTTTTACTTCAGCGAGTTTTTGATCTGCACACTGATTTCCGTATCTACTCGATGATGAACACTGATATCGTGGTAGAAGTTTTAGTATGTCTAGCAATTATTTTGCTGTGAAGAGAAAAATAAAACATAATTGTAAAAATTACACACATAATAATTTTTCAATGTGACGTTTTCTTATTTTAACTGACATAAGTTAACATACACTTTAACAAAACATTACAATACTATGATTTCTATTCACAAGAAACAAACTTCAGTAATTTGCTAAAAGAGATTTTATATAATAATTAAGCGCCAAAAAATGTATTCTATTACATTCCCTACTACGAATACAAGAAAAAATTTCGATTCGCTCATGAGTATGTATAAAGATATTTCCATTATTTACCCTTTAATTCTGTTGGGTCGAATGACAAACTGCGTGTGTGATTAATAGGACCAGGGCGATAATGAGGACTACGTGCGGATAATAAAACACCCCTATACGGGGTAGGGCAGTGCTACTGCCTATACCGTCCACAGCTGCCCGTTAATTACATCAATGTAATGGTATGGAAATTGAGGGCAGCCAAAGATTTGAATGGGTTCGAGAAATAAGGGAATGAAATATAGAGGATATTTTACAGGCACGTTGAATAAAATTTTCAATATAATTACGCAAACAGTGATTTTAATATTCAACTGCAGGCAATATGGAATGATGAAATATGACCAGATATTTTATTATTAGTAGTGGTAATATACCGGAATAAAGAAAATTCTAAAATAAATTATATTACAAATATGTATTATCTATAGGTAAGTATATAATATCATGAAGTATTCTTAATTTTTGGTTAGATATATATATATATATATATATATATATATATATATATATATATATATATATATATATATATATATACATATACAGATTTCATTAATGACGATATATTTGTATCAAAGATTAGATGTCACCTAATACGAACTAAATTAACGACCTCGTAACTGTTGTGGATATAGAGTGAGGTTTGTCCGATTTATATTAAAAAAATATATATTTTAATTTGTTTCAAATTTGAGATCAGAAACACAACCACTAATTCAGGACAGTTATTCTTAATTAAGGGCATCGGAAAAGTTTTTATATGTGCCAGAATATATTTGTACACTTTTAGATTTTAAAATTTGAAAAAGTATAAATGTAACGAGTTTAAGAGCACCATACGAAGTGCAATATTTTTTTGTTTTGTGGTACGAATGAATTTGATATATTAATTATCTTTTTTTACGTCTGTTAAAAAGTACACTTTTTTCAATAAAATGGTTTTATAAAGTATGGCTTTTTGTATGCACTCGTGAGTAAATTATATCTTTTTTTACGAGAAGAATTTGGGCATTCGGATCGTTCAGCAAACTTTCCTTCTCGTGAAAAAAAGATATACTTTACATAAATAACTATTTAGATATTAGGAAATTACAAAATACATTCAATCATTGAGAGTATCTACCCGAATATTTTAAACCTAACGATAACTGTGTGCATGTATCTTGGAACGTACGAAGTGCACCATTCAGTTTTTGACTTATGTAAGCTACAAATTAATCTCCAACTGGTATTGTAGGTTTGGCAATCACTTAAGGTATGATGGCATAGTGACCCGCTATTTTTTAAATGGTTTATTGTAAATTTTTTCACATGAATAACGTTTTGTTGGTGATTACATATTTTTTAAGGTTTTTTTTTTAATTAAAATACAAGGTTCCATCGACATCATGTGTCATTAATACCCGGTATTGTAGGTTTACATAATATTTTGTAATGGTATTATTTATACATGATAATAATTTGATTAGTATTGTAATTTTTACATGTTTTGGGGAGAAGTTGATGTCATTCAGGAATTTAAGTATATTTTCAGTGTTTGTTTTGTCGTTTCCTAGGGCTTCTTGTAAAATCTTTAGTAGGTTGATTTGTATTCGTTGTGGATTATTAAGTGTTCAACCGTTAATGGTGTTCTGCATGTTGCACATATTGGGGGGGGGTCTGTTTTCTGTATGTGCTGATGCATTAATTTGGTGTGTCCTATTCGAAGTCTAGTTATTGTAATATGATCTTTCCTATTTTCTGGTGTTGTTAATTTTTGGGTGTTTGTTGTTTGGCGTATTTACCCATTTTTATTCCAATCTGTTATTAATTTTTTTGTTTGGGTGTGGTCTTTTATTAGGTTTGGTATATTGGTGGTTTCGCCTTGGATGGCATCTTTGGCTGCTCTATTTGCTGTTTCGTTATCCTGAATACCATATTGTGGGATGGTATCTACATCATGAAAATTTTGTTTTATTTAAGTTGTGGATGGTGTCTTGTATTGGTTCTCTTATAGGTATATAATTTCTTAGTGCCTGCGATGGAGCTAAGGGAGACAGTGCATAAAACAAAACTTCGTCCACGATGGAATTCTTTGTTGATGGTTTTTAGCGCCTTCAGAATGCAGTACATTTTGTCTCTTCGCTGTCGATTATTATTAACCCTCTCGTGTCTCTCTCGATCTTAATGCCGTCTGTGAAGATTTGTTGGTGCACAGGTATGTCATTACAAATTTTCTGGAATTCTTCCCGATATAAACTGTCTGGTGTGTCGCTCTTCCTGTATTTCGGTTTTAATTTAACAGTAATAGTAAAATAACCTTTACTTTATACTAAGAGCACAAATATTTACAATAAATATAAATCAATGTACTTTTGTAAACACTATAATAAAATATTAATATAAAAATAAAATAATGGAAAATGGATTGAAGTTTATGTGAATTCTGATTATTTACCTAGTTCACAATTTATAATACTTTCTGAAACAAATTCAAAAAACTGTCGTCAAAAAAAGTCTGGTGTTAATTTTTATTTCGTTTCTAATGACTGCATTGCTGACAGATTGCAGTAGTGATTCTGTGGGCCTTACATACCTCACTATTGCATGCAGAGTATTTAAGGGAACGTTTTTTATTCGTTCGTCTTTTTTTGTCTCATTTCTTTCAATACCTAGCAACTCATTTTGATCGTTTGAAACACTGTCCAGTCCAGTATCTGTCCTGTGGGTGCTCAATTCATCCTCAGCATAAAAATAATCATTTGTATATACATCCAAGGCCAATATCACTAATTTGTGTTCTGTAAACGCCGTTTTGTATCCGTTTAAACAAAATTATACTAAATAATAACACTTATGGTATAGTGGGTAAAATATGACCTAAACGTTAGTATAAATTCAACTGTGCAATTCATCGGAAAATAGACCAATCATTTAGCTCAATTTCACTTAGTTACGCTGTATAACATCGGTTATTTGCGTTGCTAAGTTGTGTTTCTCGGCACACAACTAGTGGTGTTTTGGTTCCCAAACAACTGAGTCATATGGATATAAAAGAAAAAGTAATACTTTTGACATTTCGGAAAAATATAGTTAGTTGATTCGTTGTATAGTCTTAAAATGTACAACTCGAGCTTCGAAAATCATCTGAATATACAGTTCGCGGACTCACTGTGTTACCTGAAAACAAATCTCGTCTTCTCAACTGTATATTCGATTATTTTCGAACCTCTTGTTGTATAGCTATTGAAAATACGGAAGACACGTAACCAACGCATGTGGCATGAACAACTACCTTAAAAGTTAAAAAAATTCGGAGAGGGGCGGGCGGCTGTGCAAAATAGAAACAATATTAATAACTGAAATAAAATGTCTTTGGAGGGTTAACACAAAGTTAAACGATTAATACTATTCATATCACTGTTGATATTGATTGAAATTGAATATATTTTCGAATGATATTAACATTTACATTACATTCTTTTAAGTGCTTGTAGTTACCGTGTTTCTTTGTTGCTATGTATGTATTTATTTTAAGCATATACTGATTTTTTCACCATCATGAAAGTGTTGCTTTGGTAACAAAATTTGAATATATCAAGTAGGTGTTGGAAAAACATATTATTAGCTACAAAACTCAATGTACGAATTTTATGGTCACCACCGTAATATATATTATTTTTAAAGACTAATTACTTTGTAATGTAAGTAAATAGCATAATTATTATTACCCTACATTACTTAAGCGGAGCCGGTAATCAAATCCTCAATAAAAATTCACTTGATGGTATTGTAACGAGCACGTATTCATAAATTTTAATAGCCATTTTAAATGAAGCAGATAAAAAACAAAGTCTGTTATGAGAGCGCCCTAACCTAACGACCACAGTATTCATTAATGGCGGAAACAAAGGCCGAAACGTGGCGCTTCGCTTTATCTTTATACCATCTTTTGTCGCTCAAAATGGCGCCCGCGACGTCTCTTGCCTTGACTGACGCCCTTCTTTGCCGCTTTCATCTGACGTGACGTGTGTGATTTTAGATAATTTCTTTATGCTCGTAATTAAAATGAAACAAAGGGGAGGAGAATACGTGACGCGAGTCAAGTGTGGCTTATATAAATATGTAATTAGTTAAAAGTCAGGAGTGAATTTTAATTAATGAAATAAGCTGTTTGTTTCATAAACAAGACTGAAATATGTTTTGAGTAATTATTCATGGAAGAATAGCATGTATGCTTTTATACATATTTAGATTTATTTGATGATTAAGTATATTATATATGGGAGCGTAAACGAATTCCTACGATTTGTTTTACCTGTAACAAGCTCTG
The DNA here is from genome assembly GCA_963082715.1 of Harpalus rubripes. NCBI lineage: Eukaryota > Metazoa > Arthropoda > Insecta > Coleoptera > Carabidae > Harpalus > Harpalus rubripes. Next base: position 37,848,550 of record OY720457.1, on the reverse strand, counting down.
CCCTTCGCGTATTTTATAATATACCTGCATTTTTTGACTAAAATAGAATATATACCTACGGGAGTTCTTTTTCACGGTTTTTAAGAGATTAACGTGGGAATCAGATTTTTGCAAATTGTTGCTTCCAGTTTTAACTGACTACGAGGATTTTGGTATCAATAGAAAGATAAAATCAAATAACACCGTATACATGTAAGACTCGATATTTTAATCATCGGTTAAACAGTCTGTTAACTTAACTATCGGTTATAAGAACAATGTGGCATCGAAAATTTGGCACATGTGTAACTTTTACAACTTATAATATAATATCGGTGCTAAGTTTTTCTTTTAACTGACAGTTAAGATAACAGACTGTTTGACCGGTGACGAAAATATCGGGCCTAAATAGTATATTGTTTGAGTCCCATAAATTAATTATTTACTTTCATATAAATACCGATAACCCTAAACAGAAATATAAACAAATGTTTGACATTATTTGGTCTGTCAGCACTCGTTAGCTATGATTTTTTTGTTTTAATTTCTTTTAACAGATTTGAAATTCCATGAAAATATTAAAAGTAATTACTTGTAGAATTATTATATAATAAAATATGTAAAAGTTATAGGTTATTACCAATTCTGACATACAAAAAGTCATACACTTGTTTATATTTTGTTCAAATATCATGGCTATCGCTATTACGAAATTGATTAAATTTAATAATTACTCCTTCAGATCATTTGGAGGTGGCATGTCTTGAATAACGTTCATTTTAGGACAAATTTGATAAGACATACAAACGTGCATAAGTAATATAATATAATTTTGACAGTTCTCGGTTTATGTACCTACCTCTTGTATTTATATTAACTTTCTACATTACATTATTAGTTTTCTATAATAACATTTATAATGTATTTCCTATACCACTCTACCCTGTATTTTTAAACCAAATGGAGTACAGTATGAAACTTAGGTGCGTTTTATCTAGGTAACTCTTTTTAGTAAATTTCGTATGTATTTCATATTTAACAATATACCGGCATGTTTCTCAAATAGTTTCCATGAATGATGAATGCTATTAAATAAATTGATGAAACTCTTGCAGAATCTCAATTGATTTATTAGGTCCAGAGAGCATATAAAATTACACGAGTAGTTTTCGTTGTTTCTTATCCAGAGCCGAATGTGAAATAAAAAAGTCACACTGTCAATAACTGTTCCTGAAGCATGCTGAAAAAAAATGTCACTTCGCCTATAAATTTTCGTTAAGCTTACAGAAAAAAATGTCGTTGCGTCTTTCGGAACTACTACTTATACCTAATGTGCCAACGTTTTCTAAATCGTCTAAGTTCATCATCTCTGAACTAAATACACATATTTATTTTAAAATCAATAATTTAAGTTTGTAGTATCTAAATAACTTTAGCTTTCAAAAAAGGTAATGTTGTTTATATACAATTTTTTGAAATGTATGAGTTAATTAGTTTTAAAATTGAAAAATTTGTATACTGTTTTTAGTTATTATAGCCACGTGAGCCATGGAGACATTCATTTTATAAACTTCATATTAACTTATTTTACAGTAATAATTAAATACTCAAATTAGAAGCTATTATTTTTAAGCACATTTCAGCTATTTTGATAACAGTTCACACCGTTCTAAAATTAGATAATAAAATATATAAATTTATAAAAAAACAATTGTTTCCATGGTTTGTTTTAAATTACTAAAAACAGTTTACAAAATTTTAATTTTTAAACATAAATAACTCGTTTATTTGAAAAACATGTAATTACATAAACAACATTAAATTATTAAAAAGAAAAAAATGCTCTTTGTGATAAAGGAATAAAAAATATATGGTTCTATGTATTTTATCCCAAATTTTGGGAACTGCTGATTAATTTTTTTTTATGGCATGTTTAATCTTGTAATATAAAATGGCACAATTTTGTTCATTTAGCCAACCTCGTATCTCTTCAAATAAAAAAAAAAGTTACCAATTGGGAGCAAACTAATACAGACACCCCACCAAGGGAATCATATGTTTTAAATTGTGTTGAAAGTTAATATTTGTTGAGTCTTGAAGGATCAGCTGGGAATTCGTGAAAAAATGAAAAAGGCCTTGGTGATCCAGAATTTGTTTATTCAAAACAACGGACGTTTCGAACCGTAGTGGTTCGTCTTCAGCATATTACAAATTGTGATATAAAAAGTAGTCATTGTATAATAACAAATTGTCGATAAATTTTTTTAGTTAACAATATAAAAATAAATGAACTGCAATGCAACTTGATGAAAACCCATCTTAAACTTATGGGTGTACCTGCAGAAATTCTGATCATCAAGGTCTTTTTCATTTTTTCCACGAAAGTTAATATTATTATAGATAAATATTATCGAGTTAATAACATGCAATTTAGTTACTATAGAAATGCATGATACCACTTGTAGCAAATTAATATTTATATAAATTATTTTTATGGTTTTTATAGTACAACAAAGCTGGATATAATTTTATTTTCCCGAAGAGGAAGAAACTGAAGAATATGCCAATTTGCGGAAGATAAATAAACGCACTTGAATTTTTAAATTCAGTGGCACAAGAGTTACTATTACTTCATGAGTGACGTCATTTTATAGAAAACCTACTATACTATTTAATCGGTAGGTTTTGAGGAGTTTGGGCTACTTGTATAAATAATACGATATATTAAGTTGTTCATAATTGTACTGTTTTTTTACTTTTTAACAATACGTCAGCAAGCATCCTTTATAGGCTTGCAGCGCACACCCATTTTAACTCCTTAACCGATGAGATTGAGGAAACCGGTTCAAACCAATTGCAATCGATAGTAGATGTAAAAATGCATCTACAGTTGATTTTGACGGAAGTTTGGACAATGCCGACAGATATAAAAACCATAAAAATGCATTTTTTTTCAGTACGCTGTTCAAACGGAATTTACACTTTACCTCGCCATATCTTAGCTAATTTTATATATATCGATTTGAAATTTTAACACAATTAAGATTAAGTGAGACTTGAAATACTAACCTTTATCCGAGCTTTTAATATCAATTAGAAACAAAATGGCGAATTATTCAAAAAATTCTAACGAATTTGTGAGATTCTTTTTTCGGATTAAAAAGTTGTGTTATGAATTTTTGAAATTCGCATTAGCTTAATATTTCAAGACTCACTTTGTCTTAATTATGTTAAAATTTCAAAGCGATATATACAAAATTAGCTAAGATATGGCGAGGTAAAGTGTAAATTCCGTTTGAACAGCGGACCGAAAAAAAATACATTTTTATGGTTTTTATATGTGTCGGCATTGTCCTAACTTCGGTCAAAATCAACTGTACATGCAATATTGCATCTATTACCGATCGCAGTTGGTTTAACCGGTTACCTCAACTTCATCGCTTTTTTCATTTCTAGAGCAGTTTTCGGATATGAGCTGCAGGCCTATTAGGTGCGATGTTCCGATAAACAAAATATGTTAAAAAGCTAACTCCTTGCCGCCGAGATTTCCAAGCTCATCAAAGCTCAAAGCTTTTTGCTCATCCGTGTCGATTCGCAAAAACATCCTCGACATGATTTATTACTAGGTTAATTAACCAAAAAAGCTCGAAATCTTTTAAATCATAAATAATTCCTTAATTTCATCTCATTAATTCAACGACTATCGAATAGTCATCAATAATTACTAATTACAGATAACCTATAATTAAATACGCACCAGCTGAAACCGCGGTCTAAATCTAACCCCTTGTGAATAGAATACAATTTACTATGTGGGTTACATTTGCTGAATTTGTTGGTAATTAACGTTAAACCCAAATATAACAAAATAGAAATTTCAAGCGTATCACTGTTACACTTCAGCAGAAGAAAACAGTTTATTATTATCGCAAGAAAATGAAAATAACAAGAGTAATCTTTTAGATATACTGAAATTATAATGTATTATAAAATACGCGAGAAATAGTTTACATTGGTGCGGACCACGTACGGACATACGAGTATACATTGTTAGGAATTATTAGTGTAACAGATAAAATACAATGGACCGTATGACGAACGCACTTTATAAAACATCAGGCTTGGCATGAAATTATAAAATTTGGAAAACGTCAGTTTGATTTTCAAGATAAGTCAAATATTCAAGTTTCTCATGGGACTAAAATATTACATAATTTACATGTATTTGAGGTCACTTGATACAATTATTTTTTTTTCATCTTTGTATTGATACCACATTTATTATTGTTGTCAGTAAAAACGGGGGACAACTGTCTATAAAAAAACTGTACATCTTAGAAAAAAAACACCCGGCATAATAATTATTCTACAAACAATATTCAATAATGTTTACCTCTCGCTAAGAAAAGTATTGAATACATGTGAAAAATCGCATATCCAGATTTTAGTGAATAAGCACGTTTTAAGGTCCCTAGAACCCGATTATAACATTTTTACGATGATGTGTGTGTGTGTGTGTGTGTGACGTGTGTGTGTGACGTGTGTGTGTGACGTGTGTGTGTGACGTGTGTGTGTGACGTGTGTGTGTGTGTGTGTGTTTGTGCGTGCGCGCTTGCTTGCGTGCGTGTGTGTGTGAGAGGTGTGTGTGTGTGAGTGTGGGTGTGCGTGTGTATGTGTGTGTGTGTGTGTGTGTATGTGTGTGTGTGTGTGTGGATGTGTAGATGTTGGATCCACGATTTCTCAAATACTATAAGACTTAAGACATTTTTAACTACGGATTCCTCAATCTAACAATAATGGGAAGAGTTTATTAAGTTTTGGTAACAATTGGACAACCGAAAGTAGTAGTTACAAGACAAAAATAATCTAAATATTATTTATCGAAAATAAATGTAAATACTTATATTAAAGAACTTTAAATTCTTTATTCGATAAATATAAATTAATTATTATATATTCTATAGATTTAGAGATGAAGTAATGCATATAAAATAATTTGATGTAAAGATTCACAGATCAAACTACTTCAAGGCAAGAAATGTTTGTAATTTACACATAAATATTACTGCCAAAAATATTTGTATTCCACTGTCAAAAATATTTGTACATCATTATGAATATTATGGAAATAAAAAAAAGTCAACAACGCAAAAGAATATACGTAAAAAAGAATATAAAAGGAATTTGCGAAAAAGTGACGAATATAAAGAAAAAGAAAAGGAAAGTAGAAAAACAAAATTTTAGGATATTGAATATAAAGAAAATGTATGTATTGTACATAATTTGTATTAAAATGTCCCATAGATTTTGCAAACATATGTGAGAATTATTTTGTAGTGAGGCATGAATATATGTATTTGTATGTAATAATATTTTCGTTTTATGCGTTCAACCAGGTAAAATATCTGGCGAGAGGTTATGTGCTGGCCACATCAGATTTTTTTTAGCATGTCTTTAACGACTATATTATATAAATTAAAATACATAAATCTAGTATGCCGTTAAAAAGGACTTCGTTTCTCTATAGGTTCTGTGAAATTTATAGGTACGTTCGGGAATATTCCTACTAGAATAAGAATATTCTTAAAGCAATAGAACGCTCAGTAGCAAATAACTGTCAAGTAACAAATAAATACGACAGAACAGTGGCAGTGGTTATGTGTTATTGTTAGTTAACAACTAAAGATAACTTTGTATGTTTATTTTGGATCTTCAAAATGTTGTTATGCAAATATTACAGAGATTCTAATTATATAAAAATATATTTAATAATAAAAACGGAAAGGAAGTATTTTTGTTGAGCACAGTCTAATCTGAACATTCACAAATTTAACAGAAAGGTACGCGCGATAGTCGGCTAATAAAATTTTGAATTTATATCCATTCTATATATCTTCCTACCAGCGCTTCCAGCTCTAAAGTTGGAATGATTCGTAGGAATATTCAGATTTTTTTGACGCAAAAGAACGATCATTGAGGTTCTACTAGAAGAAGTAGGAAGATTTCCGACACCGATAGAACGTACCTAATTAAAGTTTCAATGTTTAAATAATTAGCCGAGTGCAAGTGTCTACAGTGTGCGATTAAAGTGTGTAATATAAAAAAAAAAGCCGAACTCAGCCGATTTTTATAAAAAGGCTGAAACACGTCGATTTTAATTTTTAAAAATACACATTAATATGTACGATTCATCTTCCGACTTTCATTTGTTTTCCAGTTATGACGTCATCACAAAAAAATTTAAATGACAATATAGATTTTTAGTAGTGAAATCCGATAGTGATTTTTCTTCCCTTTATGATCATGTAAATAAATCATAACGTTGCATAACAAAAATTCTGAGAAAAATCGAGTTGAACATTTAATAATAATGAATAATCAAGATACCTACCTCGATAAAAATTTTAAATGTAGCAAACTGTTTCATTCAATTATGCTGTCAATCTTCAACTCTCTAGACATAAATATTGTAGTTTATTGTTGAATTTTCATTTTTCGGTTTAAAACTTTTCGTTTTTCATGTTTTATAAGTTATAAGATCCATAATCAACTTTTAAATGTTTTTATAAGGGTATCTTGATTATTCATTATTATTAAATGTTCAACTCGATTTTTCTCAGAATTTTTGTTATGCAACGTTATGATTTATTTACATGATCATAAAGGGAAGAAAAATTACTATCGGATTTCACTACTAAAAATCTATGTTGTCATTTAATTTTTTTGTGATGACGTCATAACTGAAAAACAAATGAAATTCGGAAGATGAACCGTACATATTAATGTGTATTTTTAAAAATTAAAATCGACGTGTTTCAACGTTTTTATAAAAACCGGCTGAGTTCGGCATTTTTTTTGATATTCCACACTTTAATCGCACACTGTATACAGAAATATAATTCAAATATAATTCTACGTAGATTTTTTTAAAATATTTCATGCTCCAATGCACATTATTTTAGTATTAAAATAACTGGCAAATTCTAAATTACCAGGCAATAAACTGTTCTAAATTGGATAATATAGTGTTGGACATATCTGAATTGAACAAAATAACATGTTTACTTAAAGACTTTGAAATTCTTAGTAAGTTCACTACTCATTCAATTAATGTGAAAGCAGTATGCAAGACAATGAAATCGTCTTTATTCTATTGCTTTTTTGCTCATTAAACAGGAAAATAATCATAAAAAAATTATAAAATCATTTGTCGTTGAAGTTTGTCGTTTCATATATATGCCGGAGGTATATGAGCCCAAAATCATATTAGTTGGGCCGCCACAATATTTTACCATAATGACACTTCATTTTATAATAAGAAACTCAATAAATATTTTATTCTTACAAAAATTATATTACTACCATAAAATATAAAATTTCACCTAAATTAAGAACAAAAATAAAATTGTTTCGATAAAAATTAGGTTTTAAACTAAATTAAATTAACTTTGACACATGAATCAGAGTATAGTTGGGCCACTATTTTAATATTGTGTTGCGCCTCCTTTATTGGTTATAACGGATTTAATTCTGTTAGGCATCAACTAATTTTGCACACTCGTCAGGTTCTATACTTAATATCCCATATTTGTCGCAATTTTATTTTTGCTTTTTTCATTTTATGCCAAAGAGACTCAATTGGCGGCAAATCCGGACTACATGAAACCTACTTTAGAGTAGGAATATTATATATGATTTTCAAGCCAGGTTTTAACAGTTTTTGCAGTATGTCACGAGGCACCGACCCGCTGAAAAACGTAGCTCCCTTCGACCGACTGGCATTAAGGAATTGATGGTAAAAAAATATCTTTAAGTATATGTATATATTATTAGCGTTAACAGTGCCATTTATAAAATGTAGCTTACCCACTCCCTTTTTAGATATACAACCCCAAACCATAACGCTTGTAGGAAATTTCACTTTTTTAATCAGTCTGTCTGGTACGCCGCGAAATACGCGTTTTTTTACAATCTCCCAACAGGCAAACATCAAATTTGGACTCAACACTCCAAATGACACTATGGGATTGTTTTTGGGTCCAATTTTTGTTATCCTTGGCCCATTTCAACCTATTACGCTGTTGTAATTTTGTAAACAAAGGCGTTTATTTGGCTTATAGTGAAACACACAAAATATTAATAATTTTTTTAACATCAGAAAAATCGCAAAAATAAATTTCCATATAAAATTTGTATCTTATTTGTTTAATTTTTCTTGTAGCGGTAGAATTTCGAAATTTGTTTTTCGATCATTTCCCGCCGTCGTACGGTAATATTTCGAGCATTTGTCCGCGTTTTTTGTTCCACAATTTTCCTTTAAGCTTGATAATTAGCATTAGAAGATGACGGTGAGCGGCCAGTTTCTTCCATTTTCTTTAAACAAATTAATAATACCGTCCACTGCAATCGCGGAATCGAATATGTGAAATAGAAATTTTTCGTGCCGAAATGCCGTTCATATGGGCATTAATTAAAGATTTTCTTAATTCTTAACTATATTGTTTACCACAAGCCATTTTAATGTAAAAAACAAATATGAGATAATATTGAACTTTATGAGTGTGCAAAGTTGATATAATGCCTAACGGAATTAAAGCCGTTTAAGTCAATAAAGGATGCGCAATGTTATATTAAAATAGTCACCCAACTATTCTGATTCGCATATTATAATTAATTTAATACATAATTTTTATCGAAACTATTTTACTTTTGTTCTTAATTCAAACTGAAATTGTATATTTTATGGTAATAATATAATTTTTGGAAGAATAAAATATTTATTGAGTTTTTTGTAATAAAATTAATCGTCATTATGGTAAAATATTGTGATGAGTATGGGCTCATATACTCGTATATAAGTAAAATGTAATGTTTGTCTTTTTACCTTCCGTCACCTTTAAGTAAGGAAGGTATTGTCTTTGGTTGAAAAATTCGGTGGTGAGTTTTTAAAGAATAAGCACGTTTTAAGGTCCCTAGAATACGATTTCACTATTTTTACGATGATGTCTGTGTGTGTGTGTGTGCGCGCGCGTGCGCGTGTGGTGGCGCGTGTTCGTGTGTGTGTGCGCGTGCGTGCGTGTGCGTGCATGCGTGTGTGTGTATGTGTGTCAATGTGTGTGTATGTATGTATGTGTGTGTGTGTGTGTATGTGTGTCAATGTGTGTGTATGTATGTATGTGTGTGTGTGTGTGTGTGTGTGTGTGTGTATGTATGTGTGTGTGTGTGTGTATGTGTGTCAATGTGTGTGTATGTATGTATGTGTGTGTGTGTGTGTGTGTGTGTGTGTATGTATGTGTGTATGTGTGTGTGTGTGTATGTATGTATGTATGTATGTATGTATGTATGTATGTATGTATGTATGTATGTATGTATGTATGTATGTATGTATGTATGTATGTATGTATGTATGTATGTATGTATGTATGTATGTATGTATGTATGTATGTATGTATGTATGTATGTATGTATGTATGTATGTATGTATGTATGTATGTATGTATGTATGTATGTATGTATGTATGTATGTATGTATGTATGTATGTATGTATGTATGTATGTATGTATGTATGTATGTATGTATGTATGTATGTATGTATGTATGTATGTATGTATGTATGTATGTATGTATGTATGTATGTATGTATGTATGTATGTATGTATGTATGTATGTATGTATGTATGTATGTATGTATGTATGTATGTATGTATGTATGTATGTATGTATGTATGTATGTATGTATGTATGTATGTATGTATGTATGTATGTATGTATGTATGTATGTATGTATGTATGTATGTATGTATGTATGTATGTATGTATGTATGTATGTATGTATGTATGTATGTATGTATGTATGTATGTATGTATGTATGTATGTATGTATGTATGTATGTATGTATGTATGTATGTATGTATGTATGTATGTATGTATGTATGTATGTATGTATGTATGTATGTATGTATGTATGTATGTATGTATGTATGTATGTATGTATGTATGTATGTATGTATGTATGTATGTATGTATGTATGTATGTATGTATGTATGTATGTATGTATGTATGTATGTATGTATGTATGTATGTATGTATGTATGTATGTATGTATGTATGTATGTATGTATGTATGTATGTATGTATGTATGTATGTATGTATGTATGTATGTATGTATGTATGTATGTATGTATGTATGTATGTATGTATGTATGTATGTATGTATGTATGTATGTATGTATGTATGTATGTATGTATGTATGTATGTATGTATGTATGTATGTATGTATGTATGTATGTATGTATGTATGTATGTATGTATGTATGTATGTATGTATGTATGTATGTATGTATGTATGTATGTATGTATGTATGTATGTATGTATGTATGTATGTATGTATGTATGTATGTATGTATGTATGTATGTATGTATGTATGTATGTATGTATGTATGTATGTATGTATGTATGTATGTATGTATGTATGTATGTATGTATGTATGTATGTATGTATGTATGTATGTATGTATGTATGTATGTATGTATGTATGTATGTATGTATGTATGTATGTATGTATGTATGTATGTATGTATGTATGTATGTATGTATGTATGTATGTATGTATGTATGTATGTATGTATGTATGTATGTATGTATGTATGTATGTATGTATGTATGTATGTATGTATGTATGTATGTATGTATGTATGTATGTATGTATGTATGTATGTATGTATGTATGTATGTATGTATGTATGTATGTATGTATGTATGTATGTATGTATGTATGTATGTATGTATGTATGTATGTATGTATGTATGTATGTATGTATGTATGTATGTATGTATGTATGTATGTATGTATGTATGTATGTATGTATGTATGTATGTATGTATGTATGTATGTATGTATGTATGTATGTATGTATGTATGTATGTATGTATGTATGTATGTATGTATGTATGTATGTATGTATGTATGTATGTATGTATGTATGTATGTATGTATGTATGTATGTATGTATGTATGTATGTATGTATGTATGTATGTATGTATGTATGTATGTATGTATGTATGTATGTATGTATGTATGTATGTATGTATGTATGTATGTATGTATGTATGTATGTATGTATGTATGTATGTATGTATGTATGTATGTATGTATGTATGTATGTATGTATGTATGTATGTATGTATGTATGTATGTATGTATGTATGTATGTATGTATGTATGTATGTATGTATGTATGTATGTATGTATGTATGTATGTATGTATGTATGTATGTATGTATGTATGTATGTATGTATGTATGTATGTATGTATGTATGTATGTATGTATGTATGTATGTATGTATGTATGTATGTATGTATGTATGTATGTATGTATGTATGTATGTATGTATGTATGTATGTATGTATGTATGTATGTATGTATGTATGTATGTATGTATGTATGTATGTATGTATGTATGTATGTATGTATGTATGTATGTATGTATGTATGTATGTATGTATGTATGTATGTATGTATGTATGTATGTATGTATGTATGTATGTATGTATGTATGTATGTATGTATGTATGTATGTATGTATGTATGTATGTATGTATGTATGTATGTATGTATGTATGTATGTATGTATGTATGTATGTATGTATGTATGTATGTATGTATGTATGTATGTATGTATGTATGTATGTATGTATGTATGTATGTATGTATGTATGTATGTATGTATGTATGTATGTATGTATGTATGTATGTATGTATGTATGTATGTATGTATGTATGTATGTATGTATGTATGTATGTATGTATGTATGTATGTATGTATGTATGTATGTATGTATGTATGTATGTATGTATGTATGTATGTATGTATGTATGTATGTATGTATGTATGTATGTATGTATGTATGTATGTATGTATGTATGTATGTATGTATGTATGTATGTATGTATGTATGTATGTATGTATGTATGTATGTATGTATGTATGTATGTATGTATGTATGTATGTATGTATGTATGTATGTATGTATGTATGTATGTATGTATGTATGTATGTATGTATGTATGTATGTATGTATGTATGTATGTATGTATGTATGTATGTATGTATGTATGTATGTATGTATGTATGTATGTATGTATGTATGTATGTATGTATGTATGTATGTATGTATGTATGTATGTATGTATGTATGTATGTATGTATGTATGTATGTATGTATGTATGTATGTATGTATGTATGTATGTATGTATGTATGTATGTATGTATGTATGTATGTATGTATGTATGTATGTATGTATGTATGTATGTATGTATGTATGTATGTATGTATGTATGTATGTATGTATGTATGTATGTATGTATGTATGTATGTATGTATGTATGTATGTATGTATGTATGTATGTATGTATGTATGTATGTATGTATGTATGTATGTATGTATGTATGTATGTATGTATGTATGTATGTATGTATGTATGTATGTATGTATGTATGTATGTATGTATGTATGTATGTATGTATGTATGTATGTATGTATGTATGTATGTATGTATGTATGTATGTATGTATGTATGTATGTATGTATGTATGTATGTATGTATGTATGTATGTATGTATGTATGTATGTATGTATGTATGTATGTATGTATGTATGTATGTATGTATGTATGTATGTATGTATGTATGTATGTATGTATGTATGTATGTATGTATGTATGTATGTATGTATGTATGTATGTATGTATGTATGTATGTATGTATGTATGTATGTATGTATGTATGTATGTATGTATGTATGTATGTATGTATGTATGTATGTATGTATGTATGTATGTATGTATGTATGTATGTATGTATGTATGTATGTATGTATGTATGTATGTATGTATGTATGTATGTATGTATGTATGTATGTAT